>AWOL01S0010276.1:123596-137559 GCA_000715115.1 Nicotiana otophora | reverse complement strand
TGCTCCATCCCCACAAAACACTAATCAAAACAATCTATTATACGTTACTTACAAGCACAAGTAATTTGAGTCTAAAAGAATAAAGTTTTCTATATGGAGGAACAAAAAGGATAATTAACCTGCAATTTGAACTTTGAATTTGCTGCTATGAAGAAAAATGTAGTTCTCTTTGTATTTGTAAAAAAAATTAAATATTCGTTGCTTTTGGGAGATATTAGCAGACTAGCGGACAATATAACAATTTGGAAAAACCATGAATTAGGGCTTAAATCAATAAAAAAGGTCTTTACTTTTAAATTTAATACTTTTGAGTTCCTTTTTAAACCTTTTGAGTAATTACCAAACTCACTTTTGAGAATTTAGGTATTATATGAAGGACTAATTTAATAAATTTTGTTTTAATTTGAAAAAGTCTCTGGGGCTTACTCCTTACTAAAAAAACGCGCCCCGAACGACCGGGCGTACACCCCGAATGCTCGGGCATACGCCCCAAGCGCCCGGGCGAACGCCCCAAATTGCGGGGCGTACGCCTCTTGAGACTTTCGCCCCACACCATCGCCCCCGGGCGTTTTTGGTACGCCTCGCCCCAGAAACGCCTTTTAAAACAGAGGTTGATAATGATAATGATATTTGAATGTAGAAAAGGGAACTGGAACTATGAAATACGACCAAATGCCAAAGATTACTTTGTAATTGTGATCACTAGTGCCAATAAATCGAAAAGATATGAAAGAAGTGTAATGTGAGATGATTGACTGAAAAAGGTAACGTCTTGGGTGAGACGGCCTAGCCGATCGGGCCGTGATCAGACGCCATGTCACACACATGGTGGTGATTGTTCTGAAAATGATAATTGAAATTGTGGTTATGGTTGATGTCTCAAATGAGACGACCTAGCCAATCGGGTCGTGATCGGACTCCGTGTAAGAATACGGTGGTATTGTAAATTGTGAAATATCGGCACTTAAGATCACCCAACCTAATAACATAGAAATTGACTTGAAAACTTATGTGATCTTAAACTTGATGTTTTAATGTTATTTGAAGCTCGTATTGAATTCTTGATTGTTTCCCTTATATTATTATTCATTCTATTGAGATGGTGTTTAGCTATACATACTAGTGCTATTCGACGGTACTAACGTCCCTTTTGTCGGGGGCGTTGAATCTTTAAATGGATGCAGATGGTTACATAGTAGGCAGTGTTGATCAGCGTTGGTGGCACATCCTCTTCCCAGCAAACTTGGTGAGCCCCATCTCATTCCGGGGTCATGTATTGTACCTTTTGTTTATATTGTGGTCATTTTTGAGGTATAGCCGGAGCCTTATTGTCGGCACTATCATAACACTCTTTTGTATCTTTTAGAGGCTCCGTAGACACTATGTGGGTTGTACATGGGTGCTAAAAATATCAAACAAGTTATGTTGTGTATTATGAGACTTAATGGTGTAATGATTAATGAAACGATTTAATGTTGTATGTATGAACTTCCTATTGTTTAATTAATGAAATCATGTCTTTTCTTGATCATGGGTGAGTTGGATAGAAAATATCTAACAGGCTTGCTCGACCGAGTTCACTCGGTTGAGCGCCGGTTGCGCTTCCCGAGGTTGGGGCGTGACACTCCACACTTAAAAGAGTGCAGTGTCCTCAATGCACAAATAAAGTAAAAAAACAAGGGTGGATAAGAAACTCCCTGAAAGGCCAAAGGCCGAAGCAATAGCAGCTCACAGAATACTTAGACTTCTCCCACAGATGGTACCTTGTGCGGGTATCTCACACTAGTTCCAACCATCTTGCTTGCTTTTGCGCATCCCATGGCCTTTTCTTCCTGTGCTCATAATACTACAAAATAAAAATAAATACTACAAAAATAATATAATAAAAACAAAATAAACAAAAATAAAAGAAAGCAGTAAAGATGGGTTGCCTCCCAACAAGCGTCTAATTTAACGTTGCGGCACGACGTGAACCACTTTTTCCTCTATCTCGAACTTATGATTTATACCCCTAACATGGCATCCAGTCTGCGGCTATGCTCCAGTGGTGGGGCTACAAAGATAACCAGGCCAAGCAATAAAATTTTTACTCTACACTTCTCGGCCTTTAGATGAGGAATATAATTTTTACTTTTTGTCACAACAAATTCGAGAATATAAGCACTCTCTTCCTCACCCTTTGACTTCCTCATAGGCTCAGATGGCTCGATTACTATTTTACAATCTAAACACAGTGTGAAAAAATAATTGGAATGAGGTCTAATACGCCCTAACTCATCAATTGTACTACTATTTATATCCCCATATATACACACACTCAAGTCTCCCAAAGTAATGTTATCCATTCTCTCATATGACTCTAGAGCACTCTTCACAACATTGGCATCCTCAAGAAAAATATGGTCTAATGATTGGTATTCTCGTTTTAGTTTCCCAATTTAGTCTAGAAGATTTTTTTCAGCTTCGCACAACTCATCATTAAATTGTTGGACGTTACACGCATCAACCTTTGCACTTAAATATGTATCCAAGTTATGCACAGTCAAGCCAAAAGTATCAATTTCATGTGCAAGATCAACTATCTCCTTAGACCAATCATTCACCAACGTTGTTAAAATACAGTGACGTTCCGTATATTCGCTTAATCGAGAATATCCGTCCCAATACCAACTCTTACTCCCAAATTCAAATTCAGACCTCCCAGAGTTCAGGGTATGACAAGACCAAAAAGATAGGTCATAAAAGTCTTCCATCAACCAAGCGTCTTCATCAATAATCTTACCCTCCGGATACTTCATCCCCATATGTCATGTTGAGAGAACTAGAAACACACTAAGAGAAAAGTCAAATAGTTATAAAATTAAAAATATTTACAAAAAGAAAAAAAACGGTAAAGATAAAAGTAAAAGTTTAATCTAAAAAAATAGCTAATTCTAAGCCCCCGGCAACGGTGCCAAAAATTTGTTGCATCCAAATGCACACGCAAGTATACGCGGTCGTCAAGTAATAAAGTGATAAGATAGAGTGTCGAACTCACAAGGACTTGTTATCAACTATTAACTAGATCAGACTATCCTAATTATCTGAACAAGGATTAAACCCAAAAGTAATGATGCTAAAATAATTAAACTAAAAAAAATAAATAATGAAGTATGAACAAAGGAAGAGTAGATTTTTATGTTATCAATGTAATAAAAACGTGTCAGGGTTATGGGCTATCTAACATTCCTATTGTATTCTTCAATTGAATGAACAAATTAATTTATCTGATTTATTGGTTGACAGGATTAATATTACTCATAAGAATCTGTCGAGTTCTTACTCGTCTATTCAAGCTAACCTAACGCCTATATGTCTATGGAATTAGAACTAAAAAGAATGCATATATAATTCCTGTACATCAACCAAGCAAGGCAATTAGGTATATGTCTATCCTAACTGCGAATTCGTTCCTCGATGCCCAGGTTTAAGAACTTGCTCTACTCAATCCTATGTGCAATCTAGAATTCCCACTTTTCAGTTCAATTCTAGAGTTTTAGATAGTATTCAATTGGTGATCAAGCAAATAAATAATTAAGCGCAAGATTGAATAAATAAACCAATATGATAAACTAAGAGAAATCAAAATCAATATCCGAATAACAATAGTCATGAAAGAACCACAACCCTAGAATGTAAAATTTAGCTCCACACAGATATGGTAGCTAAACAACAAGTCATACAAATAAACATAAAAATTATAAAGTTTGGTGGAAGAAAAGATGAAACACGGCCTCCACGGCGGTTTTGCACTCTCCTTTCGCCAAAAGTTCCTCTACAAAAAGTTCTCTCGTCAAAAATAGGTTTAGGACCCCTTTTATACGAGTTCAAACTGTGTAGGATCAAAATAACTTTATCCCGGGCTAAATAAGAAAAACACCCTACGATACAGCGTCCAGACCAGCGCCTAGCGCTGGCGTAGCGCTGGAGGCAGAATGTTTTGCACGTTCAATGCTTGCTTAATTGTATTTTCATTTTTGATTGTCTTACACTTGGGGGAACAAACACCAAAGGGTGTTCCCCCCTTTGTCTCCCTCCTTTTAGTTGTTTATTTTCCTTTCTATTTCTTTCGTGTTTTATTCAATTTTGCTCCAAATCTCTTCATCTTCGCACCGCTTTATTCCTACACAGTTAAAATATAATATTAAGTATAAAATAGTATAATTAATACTCAAAAGATGATTAAAAGTATTAGAATATGAGGCAACAATAGTTAATTATATGCATTTTTTAGCCGAACATCAGGATCCCTCTCGACCAAATCCTAATAACAAGAAATACCTTAATGAGAGAGAATAGAAATCATTTAGATTTGAGGCGAAATCAGTGGCGGAGCTAGAGGCCAAAACAGGGGTTCGGTCGAACCCAATATATAGTTTTTGCTCAAATAATGTATTTGTGCTAATAAATTTATTAAGTATGTATAAACATTAAATTTAAAACCCAGTTATTAGCGCATGAAATCATCATTAAAAAAAACCTATAAAGTTAAAATCATGATTCCGCCTTCGGGCGAAACCATCCAAGATCTATCAAGAAATCGAGATTCCTACTTGAACAAGATTTTATATTTTTTTCCCACTAAAAGTTCTTGACCAATGAGAAATCAAATTACTATAACTCTTTTTCATTGTCAAAAGGAAATGGATTTCTCTTAACGCATAGAGCAACGACTCTGCTCATAAAGTGTAACGACCCGACCGGTCGTTTTGACTACTAGCATTAGTTTCAGTATTCCGCAACCTCCCATAGTTTTATTTGATGTTTATTGATTTTCATGCGTGGTCCGTGTCATTTTTCCGGAAAGGTTTTACATAAAAGTTTGAAGAAAATGATTTTTTTTTTTACTTAAAGAGGCTAGAGTTGACTACGGTCAATATTTTTAGTAAACGACCTCGGATCGGTATTTTTATAATTCCAGTAGGTTCATATGATATTTTTGGACTTATACGCACGTTTGTTTGGGGTCCGGGATAACCCGAGCTCATTTTAACGCGTTATGTGAAAAATTATGAAAATGAGTTTTAAGTAGAAAATTCTTGAGTTTTGATGATCGATTCGTGTTATTTGATGTTGTTTAATGATTTGAAATAGCAAACACGTTTGTAGGATGTTATTACACATATGTTCATGTTCGGTTTGGAGCCCGAGGGGCTTGGGTGAGTTTTGGGTGCTTTGCGGATGAGTTTGGAACAGTTGATGCATAGCTGTTCCATTTCTTGTGGCCAAGCACCCATTTTGGACACGTGGGACTAAAATAGCTCGACACGACGAAGAGTATGTATCACCCACCCTGTATCTATAGAGGCCTAAAATGGCACAAACCCAAGATACTATAAGCATTAGATGAATGGTTGGACAGATAATGGAACAAAGAGTATTGTATGGGTCAAAATCTGCCTAAGGGCATTCAACGCGAGTGATGTCGCCATAAATAATATGGCCGAGGTCGACTAATAACTAATAGGATCCATTGTTGAGCAACCAATTATGGCCGAGGTCGAGTATTGGAGGGAGCAGTAACAACAAGTTTAGTAAAGAATATTCTGTTAGATATTCTCTATACTTACTTTTAGGGTTAATTGAGGGTCTACCCCTATAAATAGAAAGAGATAGATCAGATGGAGGGGGCTCTGACAAGAAATTCCTTGACAAAAATAGACTCTTTACATCTTAGACAGCAGATCCAAGAAAGGCTAAAAGTCCTTGTATCTATCTGTCATTCATCATAGTCAAAAGAAGAACAATTTCAACCCATTCGAGATTGGGTGAATTATTCTCTCTATTTACTTTTGAGTCATTCAAACTAATTGAATCTTGAATATTCCTCTCCCATTATTGATATTTGAACATTGAATTCATATCTGAAATTATTATTATTAGCTAGGCTTAACCCCTCATTTAATACATTTAATTAGTTTAGCCAAAGATAATTATTTTTTGGTCAAACAAGTATATGTGTCAAGAACATTTTATTTGGCGTTTGAGAGTACCAGATTATGTGGTACGTAACAACAAGCTCGTACTCGTGGCCAATCTTGACATCAACCAAATCAACCAATTGTTGTTGTTCTTTCTGTCCGTGAAAATACAATTAAAGTTGAAAAATAAAATGAAGAAAATAAAATATCTTCAGGCTGAGGCGTAAATATCTCGCTCTCTTTAAGGACATTTGTTAAGTTTATTACATTTTTGCAAACATATTCTATCTTTTAATGTCCGTGGATTTCTTTTTTCTCTCATTGATGTCCATGGGCGAAACTAGAGGGGCGACCTGCTTTGCCGGAAACTTACACTATATTACAAGAATTATTTTTTCGTATGATTATGGTTGAGACATGACAATTCGAGCAGTTTTTAAAAATTTAGGAGGTTAATATATAAAGTGCCAATAACTAGAAATGAAGGTACAGAGTGACAAATTGTGATAATTTTGTGACTATAAAAGCTTATCACTAAGAATAAAATATAAGTTTAAAGTTGAATTTTGTCAAATATAAAAAAAAATGACTTTCTTTTTCAAACAACATAACATAAAACAGAATGGGTATTAAACACAAAAGAATCTTAACTCAGATTTCAGCAATTGCTAGAAATTTCAAGTTACAGGAAAATCATGCAACAGACTGAAATAAAGCAAAAACTGAGAACTCTTTTCAAAACATGCAAATAAACGGAAATAAAGAAAATCTTCTAAATACTTTGAATCTAACAATTTTTTTCACTTGGATCATTACTAGGAATTAATGAGAGAAAGGGAGACTTTAAAATATGGGGGAAAAGGCTTGCTTTGCTGTATTTCTTTTTTGTTTTTGGTATAGTATCGTGCAACTTGGACTACACGTGAAAGTTTGCTTTACTGGTTAGATTTTTTAATTTTATTGTTGGCATTAATAAACCGTGCATGGTAGATTTATTATTATAATCACAACAGACGACAGTTAAATGCAATATTATATTTAATATTTTAACTCGAATTGTATATATAATCAAACATCTGTTAATTACGTGAGCAATCATGCATATAAAAAAAATTTAAAGTATAACCTGCAATGACGTCAGTACTGACACAAGCATGAGATATTATATAAACGTGTCTCATGTTGTAAAATATAAATAGAAAGTGAAAGTGAGAATTTGTGGATTCAACTCCTCGGCATTTTCTACTCTCTCCATTTCTACTTAGACGAGAGACACACAACATGATTTAAAGTGAATGGTTGAGATTTAATTAACTAAAATAAGGTCTTAATCATGGTTAGAAAAATAGATATTACATATATTTATTTCAAAAAATTTGGATAATCTCACAATTCTAGCTGCACTTTAAAATATTTGATCTTAAACATGTTATAACATATGTGTGATAAAAAGCTTACATTAAGAGAAAAATATGAAATTTAAGTTAAAATTTTCAAATTTAAAAAACTGGCTATCTTTTTAGAAACGTTCATAATCAAGTTTGTTTGGATTTGAATATAAATCATTTTTTTAATCAAATATAAACCTATTTATGAATTTCGTAGTTCAAATACAACCTTTTCTTTCACAAAATGATGCTTTGTCAGGAGGATAACTTAAACATATGAAAATTGAAAAGAAAAAAAAAGTTGAACATATGAAACGCATGGACCGATAGGAAATATTAAAATTGCAACTTTAATATGTTCATCCCTCCATTTTTCTCCCCTTAAATAACTAACATTTACCTGCACTAGAATTCCACCTCGTGACGTGCGTTTAATCCACACATATACATTTTTTAATATTCTACTAAATAAATTTATTTTTGTCGTGAGAGTTTGAGGTTTTTATGATATTTACGATTTTGGGATTCATGTCAAAAAGTACAATCGAGAAACTTCTTGTTACAAAATCATTCAAATGCATCACCGATGAGTGACTACAATTGAAAGGTGTAACCCTCTCCCAAATTCATGTTTTATGTATCAAACTGTCCTCTCCCGAACCTTGCATAAATGTAGTATACTTTATACATCAAACTGCATTTATTTTCCGTCCGTTTTTCCCGAAACTAATGTCTCTCTTTTAGACAAATAATTGAAAAGTTGCAACAGCTATGTGCTCAATTAGTTATACAAGACCAGAAACTTGCTGTAAGCAGTAACATTGTTTCTAATTTTTAATTATTAGAAGAAACTGGAGCATGACCCTCGTGGTTTGGACTTCTCTAATCCTGATTTAGCTACACCATTATTTATACTCAGAAATTAAAGTTTTTGTCTCTGCATAGAGATATGACATCTTAACAATACTATTATTAGACAGAAATAAATTAACGTTTTATTAATTAAATAATAATCCACATTTCAGAATCCAGCTCTGTAATTGATTAAAGAAGTTAGCTCAAACATCTAGATCAACTTACTTTAATCGCAATAACATCACCGGTAGCATCTAAAGATATCCTTAGTCATCATAAGTCTCAATTATTAAAAGCAATATTTATACGTGGCATTAATTGTATGTCTGAATGTTACTCAAACATGTTTTGAACTATCTAAGCCAAAATTCACGAAAGTACACGTAGAATCGTGAGATCTCAGGTTCAATTCCGAGCAAAATCATTATAAGATAAAACTTTTTTATCTGTACATGTCTTGGTGCACAGGGTTACCCGATACCTGTGTTGGTTGAAAATACTAAGTAAACGGTGAAATTAATCGAGGTGCACGGAAGATGGCTGGACACCACAAAAAAATACAAAGTCTATATTTACGAGTAAAACCCAAAGCTTTATTCATATAAAGCCACTTGTACCTTCGACTATCCCCGCAAAAAAAGTCAATCCGGTGTACTAAGCTTTCACTATACGCGGGGTCCGGGGAAAGGCCGGACCATAAGGGTCTATTGTACGCAGCCTTGCATTTCTGCAAGATGTTGTTTCTACGGCTCGAACCTGTGACCTCCTGGTCACATAGCAGCAACTTTAGCAGTTACGTGAAAGATCCCCTCCGACTATCCCACACCCAACATAAATTATCTTCACCTTGTAGCAAATCTTGATTCAGCCTTCCCACAGTCTCTGTGTGGAGTTTCATATACACACAACCTTAGGTGAAACAGTTACAGGTCTTTATTACTATGGAGAAAACCATACCTGGTAGAGAGGAGAACAAGAAGTCCACTGATTGTAGTATCGCAGAGGACAACAAGGAGGCTCTTCAGTTCATTGAAGAGGTGACTACCAACGTTGACGAGGTCCAAAAGAGAGTTGTTGCTGAAATCCTATCGAGGAATGCCAATGTTGAGTACTTACAGCGTCATAATCTCAACGGTCACACTGATAGAGAGACGTTCAAGAAAGTCATACCTGTCATCACGTATGAAGATATTCAGCCTGATATCAACCGTATAGCGGATGGTGATAAATCTCCAATCCTCTGTTCCCAACCCATCTCTGAATTCTTGACAAGGTTAGTCCTTTTCTTTTGCTTTACTGTTCTAACTGTGCTTGCCTAAGCCGGGGTCTCTAGAAATAGCCTCTTTACCCGTGTAAGGCCTAAGCCGGGGTCTCTGGAAATAGGCTTTTTACCTGCATAAGGTAGGGGTATGCAGGTAAGGGTAAGGTCAACGTACACACTACCCTTCCCTGATCACACATATGGGAATGTACATTGGTGTTGTTAGTCCTTTTCTTTTATTCCGACAGAAAATGTGCATCCCTATGTCATTAATATTTCCATATGAACCCTTTATCTTTAAATTTTGCTAAATGGACAATTTTTATGTGCAGTTCTGGGACGTCCGGAGGGGAGAGAAAGTTGATGCCAATAATAGAGGAAGATTTTGGGAGGAGATCACAGCTTTACAGCCTTATGATATCTGTGGTGAGCCAATCTGTTGGAGATTTGGAAAAGGGCAAAGGAATGTATTTCATGTTCGTAAAGTCTGAAGCCAAGACCCCAGGAGGATTACTAGCTCGCCCTGTTTTAACTAGTATTTTCAAGAGGCCTCATTTCCACAACTCAAACCACACCAGTCCAATTGAGACTATTCTCTGCCTAGACTCTTATCAGAGCATGTACTCCCAAATGCTTTGTGGCCTCTGCCAAAACAAACAAGTCCTACGTGTAGGCGCCGTGTTTGCATCCGCTTTCATCCGTGCTATGCGATTTTTGGAGAAGCACTGGTCTCTACTTTGTAACGATATCCGAACTGGAACCATTAACGCACAAATTACTCATCTTTCAGTGAGAAAAGCAGTGATGAAAATCCTAAAACCTAACCCCGAGTTAGCTGATTTTATTGAGGCTGAATGCAGAAAAAGTTCATGGCAAGGGATCGTCACTAGGATGTGGCCTAATACCAAGTATGTAGATGTTGTCGTGACTGGTACCATGTCACAATATATACCAACCCTTGAGTATTACAGCAGTAACCTCCCTCTTGTTAGTACCACGTATGCTTCCTCGGAATGTTCCTTTGGAATCAACTTGAACCCCCTTTGTAAACCCAGTGAAGTCTCTTACACGCTCATTCCTACCATGGGCTATTTTGGGTTCTTACCAATTCACAGAATTAATAATGAAGTCAAAAATTCTATCTCCATGTCCGAGTCGCCTAATGAGAAAGAACAACAACAATTGGTCGATTTGGTTGATGTCAAGATTGGGCAGGAGTACGAGCTTGTTGTTACCACATATTCTGGTACTTCCAAACACCAAATAAGATGCTCTTGACTCATACTCTTTTTTCCATTTGTCTGTCCGACATCACATGTCTGCTAATGCTTAGCTTTGCTTGGATTTGTGCCATTTCAGGACTCTATAGATACAGGGTGGGTGACGTGCTTCGGGTTGCTGGATACAAGAATAACGCACCTCAGTTCACCTTCGTTTGTCGGGAAAATGTAATCTTGAGCATTGATTCCGACAAGACTGATGAAGCTGAGCTACAAAATGCAGTGAAAAATGCAGTGAGCGATCTGATGCCATTCGATGCACATGTAACCGAGTACACAAGCTATGCTGATATTACCACCATTCCAGGCCACTATGTCCTATTCTTGGAGCCGAGAGTGAATGGCTCTACCCCAATCCCCCCTTCAGTGTTCGAAAATTGTTGCCTCAGCATTGAAGAATCTCTAAACAGCGTCTACCGCCAGGGGCGTGCATCTGACAAATCTATCGGGCCTCTGGAAATCAGGATAGTGGAAACAGGAACTTTCGACAAACTCATGGACTATTGCATTAGTTTAGGTGCTTCCATAAACCAATACAAAACACCGCGGTGTGTGAAATTAACACCCCTTGTTGAGCTATTGAATTCTAGGGTCGTGTCCAGCCATTTCAGTCAAACATGACCAAATTGGATCCCAGGCGACAAGCAATGGAACAACATGAATTGAATAGCCAATTTCTGTTGGTAGCTTAATTCTCTATGATATATTCCGTGCGATGATTCCTGAATAAGAAATAGAGATAGAGAGAAGGAAGAGTATTTCTTCTTCAATTGTGTGTATTTTCCTATCTATTACAAGGCTTTTATATAGGCATGAAAAGTGAAGAAAAATTATGTCATTGAATATGTCATTAAGCATAAAAATATGTCATTGAATATGCCGTTAAGCATTTGAGAAGATCATAGAGTAAGAGTAGACATCCACCATAATTTGATTTTTCTTATAATACTCCCCCTTGGATGTCCATAGATAATGTGCCTCGTTAAAACCTTATTAGAAAAAAATCCTNTATCTATTACAAGGCCTTTATATAGGCATGAAAAGTGAAGAAAAATATGTCATTGAATATGTCATTAAGCATAAAAATATGTCATTGAATATGTCATTAAGCATTTGAGAAGATCATGGAGGAAGAGTAGACATCCACCATAATTTGATTTTTCTTATAATACTCCCCCTTGGATGTCCATAGATAATGTGCCTCGTTAAAACCTTATTAGAAAAAAATCCTATGGGAAAAAAATCGTAGTGAAGGAAAAAGAGTACACATATTTAGAAATACGCCTTTTGGTTGACTCGTTAAAAACTTGCAAGGAAAACCCAGTGGGACAAATCCTTGTAAGGGAAAAAGAGTACAACACGTATTAACTCCCCCTGATGAAAGCATCAATTCACATCCTTGAGCCTTCGCATCCCAATCTTGTACACTAGTTTCTTGAAGGTTGACGTCGGTAGAGATTTGGTGAACAAATCAGTCATATTATCGCTTGAACAGATATGTTGCATATTGATATCACCATTCTTTTCAAGATTGTGCATGAAAAATAACTCCGGTGAAATTTGCTTTGTCATATCCCCTTTTATGAATCCTCCCTTCAATTGGGCTATGCATGTTGCATTGTCTTCATACAAAACTGTGGGTAGTTTGTCACACTTCAAACCACATTTGTCTCGAATAAGGTGTATTATAGACCTCAACCATACACATTCTCGACTTGCTTCATGAATAGCAATTATCTCAACATGATTAGATGATGTAGCCACGATTGATTGCTTAGTCGATCAACAAGATATGACAGTGCCTCCACATGTAAACACATAGCCTGTTTGAGATCGAGCCTTGTGTGGGTCAGATAAATACTCAGCATCGGCATAATCAACAAGATCGGGACTGCAAACATTGCTATAAAATAATCCCATATCGATAGTCCCTTTTAGATACCACAATATGTGTTTGATTCTATTCCAATGTCTCCTTGTAGAAGAAGAGCTATATCTTGTTAAGACATTAATTGAAAAAGTTATGTCAAACCTTGTAATGTTAGAAAGATATATTAGTGCACCAATTGCACTAAGATATGGTACTTCGGGACCAAGAAGCTCTTCATTATTTTCATGAGGTCGGAATGGATGTGCTTTATCCATATAGAATCGCTTTAAAATCTTTTTAGTGTATGCTGATTGATGAACAAAAATTCCATCTTTCATATACTCAATTTGTAGACCAAGATAAAATTTTATCTTTCCAAGTTCTTTCATTTCAAATTCTTTCTTTAAATAGTCTACTACTTTAGGAAGCTCCCTAAGAGTTCCAATGATATTTAAATCATCAATAGACACGGTGATTATAATAAATTTAGATCCATATCTTTTTATAAAGACACAAGGACAAATTGAATCATTCTTGTACCCTTCTTTCAACAGGTACTCACTCAGGCGATTATACCACATGTGCCCTGATTGTTTTAATCCGTATAAGGATTTTTGAAGCTTTATTTAATAAATTTCTTGGAAACCTTAATATGCTTCAGAACAATTTAAATCCTTCAATGATTTTCATTATACGCATATCACGTTTTTCTTGTATTTCCAGATTAAAACTTGAAATGGCGACATCCACCACAGGAGAACATGTCTCTATATAATCAACGTCAGGATATTTACAAATCTTCTTGTGACACAAGTCGTCTTTATGTCTATCGACTTGACCTTTTTTTCGCATAAGAACACATTTATACCTCCACTGGCTTTATACTTTCAGGTGTTGGGACTATCCGTCCAACTTCATATTTTTCAGGTGAAATCAATTTCCATTGCGTATTTTTTATTTGGCCAAACTGTCTAAATTTCATGACAGATTTGAGCTCAAGATCCTCGTCAATATTAATAATATTGAGCGCTACATTATATTAACAATATCGTCGACGATCATTTTATATCGGTTCTACTATTACCCAATAAAGACATAACTTATTGAGATCTTTTTATCTTATTATTTTCAGGTACCTGAGCCTCTCCCATGAGGTCTTATGAAGTGTTATGTCGTGGTGCTCTTTTAGAGCACTTGCCTCCTTATTATGACCATCTTGAACATTTGCTCCTCTCCTTCTTCAAGGAGTTTTATCTTTGGAACCGATTAGTCTATTATGCTTTATGCATGCCATGGACTCTATTCATTATGAACTTTATTTTATTTGGAGCATTAGCAGCTGAATATGA
>AWOL01S0010276.1:86602-122768 GCA_000715115.1 Nicotiana otophora | reverse complement strand
AAATACGCCTGGCAATATTTTGCAAATGAATTATCACTTGAACTTCAAGTTTACATTTTCTCGTACGAGGATCTAAATGTACTCATAATAATTCATTACATGCATTACTTTTTCAGCTACCCATTTTCTCCCATATTCTTCGGATCACCAACACATATCCCTAGCCTTATTTGGGGATCCATCTTTGTATATTGTGGTGGAATAATTAAATCATATAGCACATTCATATTTCTAGATGGAAATTATTTGGTTCCTGACCCTGAACCGATTGTGATAGGGAGAACTTATCATAACTTGGCTAGATGCGTACAAGTGCTGTTGTATATTAAATAATACATCACATACCAAATTTTATTTTGGCAGTTTTGTTCTCATAACCAATGGTTTAGATATAATTGTAGGAATACAATTTCTGCTAAACCAACTTGGATTTAAACCAGTATTATCAAGATAAATTATCATAATTTATATTCTAAAACTGTGCTCTAATAATTTGAGCAATCAATTTTGCAAAAGCCAAACTGCAAGTTGATAACAAATGCACATGTTACCATAGAATAGATGCATCTATTAAAATCATATAATGGTAAACGGTCCACATGGAGGTGACTGGGCCCATATATTTATCACCTTTTATTCGTTCCAGAAATCAAGGGATTCAGTCTCAACCTTAACTGGTATATCATGAGAATAAGCAGCACAATTGTTGAAGAATCTTATATTTCTTCTATATATACCAATGTAATTTTTAATTAATTTTTCGCATCATAATTGAACCGAGATGGTCAACCGGTCATGCCAACTAATATTTATTTCAGTAAACCTCTAGTTTACTTGTGGCTTGTGATTGCATCATCATGCTTATACTTGTGTAGTACAAATAGAAGAAAAGTCAGGTAACCTTTCATAGTTACCCGGTATGATTATAGTAATATAAAGATATTCAATATTCTTTTCATTTATTGTCTCAATATGCCAACCACTTTGGCTAATATATTTGTAAATCAAAATGTTTCTTTTGAAACTTACTACAATATTAATGTCACGAACAATTTGATTCATCTTGGTAGTAACAAATTAGTTCTTTCAGAGCTCTTAACTGCTTTTGTACTACAAGAACTTTTGTCACACCATCGATATAATGAATGTCTCCTTCACAAAGAGAATCATATCATAATAATTGTCATGTTCAAAATCATCATAAGCAAAATAATTTCTTGCTTTAATTTTGCTTTTAATAACTTTCATAAGGCATGACAAAATATTTTTGGTGTATCACCTGTATGCGACCAATGATATATTCATATAACTACACAGTAATATTCATTATCTTTCTTTGTCTCAAACCTCCCTTAGAGGGGATTTGTGGCATGTATCCAATCATGCATTGCACGTCTTTATTCATTACTTTTATTACATACTGCTACATTCGCCTTCAGGAATGAGTCTGCATTCTCAATGTTTATCACAAGTCACATTCTTTAAAAAAAATGGAGTATAATTATTGTGACATGCTTTATAAATTTTTCATATCATTTTGATGGTAAATATTTCCTTCATCTTTTTGAAAGATTACATCGAGAACCCTTAATGTTCTCCTTTTATAGATACCATATGAAGACAAATTATTATTTCGTCCCTTGCCATGTCTTCGTAAATTCATACAGTCATGAAAAATTATTTTGTCGTCTTTCAAACTTATCATATATTGTTGCCACATTCACTTCACTGAATGGAGCATATCAAGTAAGGCGGGCTTCATGATTCTTTCATCGATACCGTGCATTGTGACTCAAATCCAATGCCTTACCCATATAAAGGCATGTTAGGCAAAATGTGTTGGGACTCAAACCCAACTCTTATCATTATAGTGCACCACAACTTAAATATGTCTTAACTAGTTGCATAATAGGCCAAAGTACAAGATTAAATTATCAATCTTGTGGTCAGAAACATAAACAAAATTAGTTATAACAAGATTTAAAAATATAACCACTTTTTAAGGTTGTAGGACGAAAATGTTTCATTCCTTCTAAGTGTTATCACTTTTAGATTTACGTGAATTCAAATAGAAGTGCATTCAAATAAATACTAGATAATCTGTTAGAACACTTACCAATTTTGTAAACGGTAAACCAAATTAATAAAATAAGAATAAAGACTAGGACTTGGAAGCATATATATAATTCATGTAGTACTTCCAGTATCTACATATGCGATCCAATTCACATCATAATATATGGATTATAGATGATAGTCAAAGGCTAAGATTGACTGTAAATCAGAATATCTATTATGCTTACAACTATCCTGCCACAATATTATGTTTATTTATGCATGCATTTAACCAACTATGCAGGAATAGTACCAGTTTAGTTCTATTCATTAAATATTACCATAGTAACATTCATCTTAGCGTGAAAAGGGTAAAGGGCACATTGGTTGTCTGATATCTGTGCACATATATGTAAGCACTATTCAGCACGTTAAATATAAGTTAAAGAATTGAGTAGGGAGTACTTGTTTCAAAACTTAATTACAAAATATATATTCATGCATTTTGATTTGGTTCATGAATAGATCCCTTAAAGGATAGCCAAACGATAACTAAAAATTCATATCAAACGTCAAGAAAGAATAAGCAAAAACTATACTTGCCAATGTAGGGCTCGCACACTTTCAAGCTATAACAAAATGGAAATAAAATACTGAAAGCTTATTGTGAGTTATCATGGCAAAATAGAAAAAAATTGAGATTAGTGGAAGATTAAAAAAAAAAGATGAATAAGCTAGAAAGATGAAAACTTATCTTGTATTAGTATCCAGCCCATTGGCTTCTATCTTTATTTTGTTTGATAGCCACAGAATTGTTGGTATAAGGATAGCAAACACAAAGCACAGTCTATGCCTATATGGAGGTGTACGAAAATGGGAGCACAGTCGTGTTGATAACGTGTTATGAAATAAAAGTTATTTAGTAAAACATGAACAAGAACAAGTTATGAAATAAAAGCAATTTAGTAAAACATGAACAAAAAATAGAGATAGAGGGAAGGAAGAGTATTTCTTCTTCAATTGTGTGTATTTTCCTATCTATTACAAGACTTTTATATAGGCATGAAAAGTGAAGAAAAATATATCATTGAATATGTCATTAAGCATAAATATATGTCATTGAATATGTCATTAAGCATTTGAGAAGATCATGGAGAAAGAGTAGACATCCACCATAATTTGATTTTTCTTATAATAATTTAGTAATTTTCTGGGATATTTAGGCAAAGTTGAATGGAATATTTGTTACAAAAAATAGCTTAGCAACTTTTTATGATATTTAGGCAAAATAAAGACTGTTTTCGCTTATGTTTTTCTTTGTTAGTCCATCTCAAATAATTCTTAAATTTTAAATAGTGTTAGATACCGAGACAAAGTTACTTCGGGAAATAAAATAATTTTTTTTTTCACATTTCAAAATCCAGCTCTATAATTGACCAAGTATTGTAGCTCAAAAATCCAGACTAGATCTGGATCAGAAGTAACAGCACAATGTCAACAAGAATTACTCACCTTATACGCAATAACATCACCACCACTTCCACCTAAATCAGTGCACGTAAGTCACAATTATCAAAAAGTAAATTTATATGTGCCACTAAAGTTAACTGTTTTGAAGGTCATTGGCACATGTTTTGAACTATCAAAGACAAACTGACGAAAGGACGCACGTAATATATTTACAAGTAAATACCGAGTTTAGTTGAACCCATAGTCAATACACTCCATCCGTCTCAGCTTTAACTCGCCCAAATCGTCCTCTTTATAAAGAAAATTCTACCTCAGTTGTGATATATTTACAAGTAAATAGTGAGTTTAGTTCAACCCACAGTCAATAGACTCTATCCGTCTCAGCTTTAACTAGCCCTAAACGTCCTCATTATAAAGAAAATTCTACCTTAGTCTACCCCCAAACACACCTAATACACAATTTATTCACCTTATAACAAATCTTGACTCATCCTTCCCACAGTCTCTGTGTGGACTCTCTCACACACACGACCTAAGGTGAAACAGTTGCAGGTTTCTACTAATATGGAAAGAACCATGTCTGAGGCACCAAACAGCCCAAAGAAAGCCACTGAATGTAGTATCGCAGAGGACAACAAGAAGAATATTCAGTTCATTGAAGAGGTCACAAGCAATGTTGACGATGTCCAAAGGAGAGTTCTTGCTGAAATCCTGTCGAGGAATGCCAATGTTGAGTACTTACAACGCCATAATCTCAATGGTCACACTGATAGAGAGACATTCAAAAAAGTCATACCTGCCATCACCTACGAAGATATTCAGCAAGATATCAACCGTATAGCACATGGTGATAAATCTCCAATCTTCTGCTCCCAGCCCATCTCTGAATTCTTGACAAGGTTCGTCCTTTTCTTCTTCTGATAGAAAAACGTGCATCGCCATCTCAATAATGTACTATTATAAAGTACACAAAACTCACATTCTCTGTATCTCAAGCTTTTCTCGTTCTTGCATGTCAATCCTTTGTCTTTCATTTTTGCTAAAATTAAAGGCAATTTTGCGTTGCAGTTCTGGGACGTCTGGAGGGGAGAGAAAACTGATGCCAACAATTCAGGAAGAGCTCGGGAGGAGATTACAGCTTCACGGCTTGATGATGTCTGTGATAAGTCAATTTGTTCCAGATTTGGAAAAGGGCAAAGGAATGTATTTCTTGTCCATAAAATCTGAAGCCAAGACTCCAGGAGGATTACCAGCTCGCCCTGTTTTAACAAGTATTTACAAGAGTCCTTATTTCAGTAACAGGCGTCTTAGCCCCTACGCAAACTACACTAGTCCAGCTGAAACCATTCTCTGTCCAGACTCTTACCAAAACATGTATTCCCAAATGCTTTGTGGCCTCTGCCAAAACAAAGAAGTCCTCCGGCTCGGCTCGTACTTTGCATCTGGCTTCATCCGTGCCATCCGGTTCCTTGAAAAGCACTGGTCTCTACTTTGCAACGATATCCGAATGGGAACCACTAACACCCAAATTACAGATCTGTCAGTGAGAGAGGCAGTGATGAAAATCCTCAAACCTGACCCAGAGTTGGCTGATTTCATCGAGGCTGAATGCAGTAAAGATTCATGGAAAGGGATCATCACTAGGTTGTGGCCTAATACCAAGTATGTGGATGTTATTGTAACCGGAAGCATGTCGCAGTATATACCAACCCTTGATTATTACAGCAATGGCCTCCCTCTTGTCTCTACCATGTATGCTTCCTCCGAATGCCCCTTTGGAATCAACTTGAACCCCTTTTGTAAGCCCAGTGAAGTCTCTTACACACTCATTCCCACCATGGGCTATTTTGAGTTCTCACCAATTCACAGAACCAATGAAGTCCCCAATTCTATCTCCATGTCCGAGTCGCCTAATGAGAAAGAACAGCAACAATTGGTCGATTTGGTTGATGTCAAGATTGGCCAGGAGTACGAGCTTGTTGTTACCACATATTCTGGTATTTTCAAGTGCCACATAAGATGCTCTTGACTCATTTATTTTTTTCCATTTGTCTGTCCGGCATTTGACAAGAGTAGGTTGTTCTAGTGGTGAGCACCCTCCGCTTCCAACCAAGAGGTTGTGAGTTCGAGTCACCCCAAAAGCAAGGTGGGGAGTTCTTGGAGGGAGGGAGCCGAGGGTCTATCGGAAACAGTCTCTCTACCCCGGGATAGGGGTAAGGTCTGTTGTTGTTGTTGTCTGTCCGACATCACATGTCTGCTAATGCTTAGCTTTGCTTGGATTTGTGCCATTTCAGGACTCTATAGATACAGGGTGGGTGATGTGCTTCGGGTTGCTGGATACAAGAACAACACACCTCAGTTCACCTTCGTTTGTCGGGAAAATGTAATCTTGAGCATTGATTCCGACAAGACTGATGAAGTTGAGCTACAAAATGCAGTGGAAAATGCAGTGCGCGATCTGATGCCATTTGATGCACATGTAACCGAGTACACCAGCTACGCTGATACTGCAACCATTCCCGGCCACTATGTCCTATTCTGGGAGCTCAGCATAAATGTCTCTACCTCAATTCCCCCTTCAGTCTTTGAAGATTGTTGCCTCACTATTGAAGAGTCTTTAGACAGCGTCTATCGCCAGGGGCGTGCATCTGACAAATCCATCGGGCCTCTGGAAATCAGGATAGTGGAAATTGGGACTTTTGACAAGCTCATGGACTACTGCGTTAGCTTAGGTGCTTCCATAGACCAATACAAGACACCTCGGTGTGTGAAATTTGCACCCCATGTTGAGCTATTGAATTCGAGGGTCATGTCCAGCCACTTCAGTCAAACATGTCCAAATTGGGTTCCTGGCCACAGGCAATGGAACAACATGAATTGAATGGCTAGCTTCAATTTCTTCTACTGGTAGCTTCATTACCTATGCGGAAGAGACCAACTATTGTGGATTATTTTAGCAAAATAATAATTTCATCCTAGCTAAGTTAACCCCCCCCCCCCCCCCCCCAACTATCCCGGTAGGCAAGCAGCGTCCCACCAAGAAAGTTTCTTGAAGAGGCATGCTGGTTCCTATCGATACATGTCCTTTATTTACAGATTTTGTATAAAGTAGATTGATCTACTAATTCCGCCATGTGGTCCTGTGGAATAAATGGGAGAGATAGATAACAGACTGTTGACCAATTGAAAAGAATTTACTCCATAAGCAAAAATTATTTCAAATGAGTACAAATGGGAAATAAACAAGTGAATGTACTATGAATTTATATTCAAGGAGGACGCTCTATTAAGACCTTTCATAAAGCAAGCTGAAAACAAAATTACACTTCACTTATTCGGTTTTAGCAAAACTAGAGATTCATAAGAGCATGTTCATAAATAACGACCATCAGAAAGTTGGATTGGTTCTATCCCCTTCTTTGGTACAGAGACACCACTTTTGTCTCTTCAGCAGTACATGAAGCAAAAAAAGAAGAAAGAATTCAAGCAAAAGAGACAAAGTCGTAAAGCCTTTCTAAGTTTTTTTCTTATCCCATAGAATAAATAATAACAGAACTCAAGTGCCGTCGTCTCTTAGCTTTGGCTATAGTCACAACTCTATTAGAAAGGGAAGATCGTTACTTCATTTCGACTAATTTTGCTCATCTTCGTTCAGAAGTATTACTTGGTGGCTATCACAAATGATTAGAAAAAATACGTATTACCGCTATAAGGATTCTGTTTACCACAAATTTTCTTTAAAATAATTCATCTTTAATTGAGTCTATCAAATGACAAATGTTTGTACAGTTTTCACTATGTTGTCGGGATCCAATGCAGCATCAACCTTAAATACCCCTTCTGCTTCATCAATCTGAAGCAAATCCAGTTGGGTCTGCAAGAGCTTTGCAGGCATGAAATGCTTCCCCTCAGCTGCTCTCTTTTCCAGCCGAGCGGCAAGCACTTCAGCCCCAACATCCAGCAACACGAACTTAACAACACTTGCATAAGAACCCGGTTCGTAATTTGGGTCCGCAGATCTAAGGATTTCCCTGTACCGCTTTTGCAGAGCTGAGCAAGCCAGAATCGGCGCTTCGTTGTCAGCTAAGCCTCTTCTCAGCACATCTCGTAGTGTTTCAAGCCATGGAACGCGATCTTCATCGGCAAGAGGGATCCCATTCTGCATCTTCTCTGTTTGGTCATGTAAATCATCATTCAATGCACCCTTGGGAATATGTTCTTATATTGATCGGCTTATGATTAGATTTATGAACACATGATCATAATCCTTACCTTTGTTAGACTCAGAGTGATAATCATCGGCATCAAGAAAGCGGCCATTAACAGCTCTTCCAAGCATCTGACCAATTGTCCTGACCAGCATGCATAAGAATTAGTTAAAAGCAAAACTGAAACATGAATAATTGGAACTTCAAAGTTAAATCGTTCCACTGTCTATCAAATTGGAATAACATATTTAAATAAGTTTCAAGTTCTTTGAGAAAAGGTTCCCTAGGAAGGGTAAACCATTGAGTATCATGTTATACATAAAGCTGATCCAAGTCATATTTCCTTTTAATTGATCCGATAGATTGAAAAAGAACATATATGCTAAGCTAAGAGGTATTCTGCTTCTACACTCTGAAGTACTTTGTTAAGGTCTAGCTTGAATCCCCACACAGTTTAAAATCAATGCCCTCCACAGCTCTTTTGGTTAACTGAGGGATATGCAACGACAGGAAAAAGCAAGAAACTAACTTAATAAGGTACTTAAAACCTTACGATTTTCCAGCTCCGCTAACACCCATAAGCACAATAGCTTTTCCTGTGAGATAAAACATTACACGCAAGAGGAAAACTATTCATCACACCATCCATAACAAATGAAAAAGGAAAGAAGAACCAGATGGAAAGTGAATACAACCTTTGTAGTCGGATGCCATTTCTGAAAAACCTATTATACAATTGCAAGTGCTTGATGTCAAAAGCATTAGATGATTAACCCCTTCAGATATTGCAACGTTCTAGGCATCACCCTGATCCTAAAACACGGGAAATGCCAGCGGTATAACAAGAATTAAGACAAAGTTAATATCTATAGCTTGTGTATAGACACAGTTAACGACAATATTGAGTAGCAAGTCAAAATCAAAACTCAGCTCTCTAGAATATTTTGAGTCTGATCTTTCCAGGAAACAAAAGGAGAATAAAAGTAGCATGTTTTCAAGGCAACAGGTCAAGATAGTAGAAACAATTTGAAAAAAGATAGAAACCCTTTTCCACACTAAGGAATAAGGATTTCATGATTGTACTCCTCCTCTGTAAGTTACGAAAGCCTTATTGATGAAGGTTGGAACAAGATAACTTATGCAACAAATGTTTGTCTTAGTTTGAATCACGGATAGTAGTTGGCCAATCAATTCCTAGAAGGGGAGCCTTTACGCAATGGTAAAAGTTGCGGCCATGTGACTAGAAGGTCATGTATGCAAGCCGCGGAAACAACCTCGTGTAGAAACGCAAAGCAAAGCTACCCAATGTGGTATGTCTCTTCTCCGGACCCTACGTATAGCCGGAGCTTAATGCACGGGGCTGCCATGGACGGAACAAAGGGGGTGGAATGGGGTTCATCATAGAAAAATTACACTTTATATACAAAGGTCAAAATTATTTTTTATGTATATAAAGTATGTTGAATCACCTTGACACAACCCAGGAGCTCTTTGTGCGTTTATTTCTTTATACTTTGCTAGTCTAATATTGTGTTTTCAAATTGATAAGCCAAATACAAACCTACTCTTCAAAAGTACTTTCAAAAAAGCACATTTTGGAAGCTTAGCTAAACATGCTATAAGATCCTGGCTCCGCCATTGCAGGCTCCCCCCCCCCCAAACCAAATCAATTCCTAGTGCCATGCTAATAATAATTTAATTTTATGACCTGGGGCAGTTCAAAGCTTCCAGCTTTGCCAAAATTTGCACTGTTTCAACTTGAATGATAAATATAATTATGAATATTCCATCTATTAAAAATCGATTAACATTCAATAATATACATGTTAACTGTAAGATTCACAAGCTAATAATACAAATTGGATTTGATGCTTTGTTTATGCAGGAGAGTTAACAAAAAGAAGTGAAAAAGCAAGGTTCACAATTTGTTTTTACCAATACCGAAAAGAGAGTAATCAAGTGAAAAAGATGAGCATACCAACTGGATTTCGCCGGAGAAAGGAATGGACGGCGATTGGTTCGCCGGAGAAAGAGAAGGAAAGGAGCAAGATCACGTCTTTGTCCGTCAAAGAGAGCCGAATTAGCGACTCTATTTCTAGTTAAAATAATCGTAATTGCGAAAAGCGACTTATAATCGTTGAAACGCGACTTTTAAATCGCATTTCAGCTATGCCTTCTAAATAATTTAAGGGTTAATTACACTAAAACCCGCTATATTTGACTCAATTTTGGATACATCCATTGTGTTTTAAAATTAACCATCTACACATCCTATACTATGAAAATTTATTCTTACAACCCCTATGAAAGTATGAATTATATCTCACTATCTCTAACTTCTCACTATCTCTAACTAAGTAACGAAGGTGAGTCTTTAGAAACGATAAAGTTATCTTTGTGACTTATAGATCGCAGGTTCGAGCCGTAGAACCAGCCACCAATGCTTTCATTAGGGTAGCAGTCTACAACACTCGTTGAGTGTGACTATTTTTCCCGGCCCTGTGTGAACGCGGAATGCCTTATTTATTGGGCTGCCTTTTTTATCTCTATCTAAGTACATTAAAACATGATTATTAAAAGGCAAATTCAATTTAAAATAAAAATTCTTTATGTAGCTCAATTTTACCCTCATTTTTTTCTGTATCAAATTTGATCCAAAAATATCTTTAATCCGAAACTGATATTGCTCTAGGACCTATAGCAAACCATATTCAAATTAGATTAGGTATCCCCGTATAGTTACTCTCTTTGTTGTTATCACTTTCCCAAAATAACATTATTATTGACTTTTTTGTAGAGCACCTAATTTTCGACTAAATTTAAATTTTTATCACCTTCTACTATGTAATATTTTCAGAAATTTAATATATATTATATATATATATATATATATATATATATATATATATAGGGTAAAAATTAATAATAATTTAAAAGGTCAATTATTACTATTAGTATTATTTTTATTATTATTTTTATCTTTATTTTTAAATAAAATGAATTAAAAACCGGAAATTAATTATTATTATTATTTTATTTTTTTTAAAACAAATTTCGGATAGGAATTAAAAAATAGAAAAAGTAGAAATATAAAATTAAAAAGTAAAAGCAAAAGTAGGTGGAAATTATTTAATAAAAAAGTAAAAGAAAGTGAAAGAATGTGAAAATTTTAAAAAATAAAAGTAAGGGTAGCTGAAATTCTTTTTTTTTTAAAAAGTAAAATAAGTGAAAAATAAAAAAAGAAAAGTAAAATAAGTGGAAAATAAAAAAAGAAAAATATAAAAGTAGGAATTTAAATATAATAAAAGTAAAAAAGTAAGAAATTAAAAAATAAAAGTAAAGGAAAGTGGGGAATTATTTTTTAAAAAAAATAAGAAAAATGGGAAGTGAAAATTCTTTTTAATTAAAAAAAAAAAACTAAAAATTTCGAAAACGTTTTCTATAAATAGAAGAGAAATGTGAGGAAAAAAAAGAGGAGAGAAAGAGAAAAAAAATAGGGAGGAAGGAATTGAGAGAAATTTATTTTTTTCTTCTAGGATAAGGAAATTTCTACTCGTGCCATTCTTTCTTCGTCTTTCTTTCAAAAAATCCAGCAAAATCACCCCCTCAAAAAATAGCCTTAAACCTAGCAAAAAACAAGCCACTAAATCACCGGTCTTGCAAGGTCGATCGAGGTTGCAAGTCGCGATTTGTTGTTCGAGGTTTCGTGGCCGGTGAAAGCTCCAGTCAACACTCGTCGAATTGTTTAGCGCTGTTGTAATTTCATCTCTGTTAATTTATATCAAAGGTCCGTTATTTTCCTTTCTTCACTGATTATTATTGTCCATTTACCTTCTTGTCTATTGACTATTAGTGTGATTATTGGGTAGCATGAAATAGTAGTTCACTCTATTGATATTTGGATTATTTGAATCTGGTTGTTTCCTTGTTCATATGTTTATTGAACCATGATGTTAATTTTAGAGTTGCAAAGTTTTGTTTTTGAGTTGATTTAACCGGATAAAGGGTCTATTGAATTACTGTAATTTGGCTTGTTTCATGAGATTGTGGTGTCATTAGTTTTGTTTAAAAAATGTACAGAATATGGGATAATGTGTTGGACAATTTGATTGGGCCACGATTTGTTTCTAAGGAATTTTTTTTTTTGGGGCTGTTGGAGAAGAAAAGATTTTGGGCCAAAAGATTTAGTCTCATCATGCCCAAAGTAATAAATAACATAGCTGGCTCATCTTTCTCTAAACTAGCCCACTTTTCTATAAATAATAAATCTAATTCTTCCACAAATAATTCCACACCTCATGACATTACAATAATCTCAAAATTAGTAATTGAATAATATTCGAAGATCGTAGCTTGATTTAGGCGCGATTAATAATAAATCATCGTGACTATGGGTACGGTTCCCGTGGCATGGTCACGATACGTAATTCCCAATTCGAGTGTGTGTTTCACGTGACTCGACCACAACTTCAAATAATAATAAATAAAATTAAACATGTTGTAGATTGCGAGTGCGTTTCACGTGACGCGATTTGCGATGTGTATAAACAACGAGTGTATGACAACGTAACTGATCTCATATTAATTCCATAAAAGTTTAAAATGCAGTAATGTAATAAAGGGGGTAAAGGAATAAAAATGCACATATAGGTTTAAAACATGTATTAAATCGGATAACTAGGCCAATTATTAATAGTTGAGTGACCGTGCTAAAACCACGAAACTCGGGAATGCCTCACACCTTCTCTCGGATTAACAGAATTCCTTACCCGGTCTTCTGTGTTCGTAGATCATAAATAAGAGCCAATTTTTCTCGATTTGGGATTCTAAAATAAATCAGTGACTTGGGACACCATAAATTATTCTAAGTGACGACTCTGAATAAATAAAGAATCTCATTTCGAATAATGTTACTTAAATTGGAAAAACTCCATATTCCGTATCACCTCGAAAAAAAGGAGGTGCGACACTTATATTTTATAATAATGAACTAACACAAAGCATGATCAAGTAATAATTGGTCGAATACAAAGTAATTATTCGACCATCCCAACTTTTACAGAAAATTATATTTTTTTCTAAAAAAAACTCTTTTATGGATGTGATAATACAAAATAATAATTCATATTTCTCACTTTATATGACAATGAATAATCGATCTTGAAATTTAAAATATTAATAGCGATAGTAATAAATAAGTACTATGGTAATACCTAAAAGATAATTTAATAAAAAAAATAATACAATTAAATTTATAATTTGAACGGTTAAATAAACTTTAAAAATTAAAACTATAATAAATATTACTGTATTTAAAAGTAAGATCAAAGGTACAAAACGAAATTGTATAATGCAAAAGAAGATATATTAGTAGTAGAAATTAAAAAACACACAATGAAAGAAATATTAGTAAAGACAGAAAAATGAAGTCAAATCAATCATATGTCCTTTGTCTCTACCACTAAAGGCCACCTTACTAAACTAAATTTAAATTGCCTATTCATCTCTCTTGTTTAAAAGACTTTATTCCTATCCCTTTGGTAACCAATTCAGGAGCGGAGGTTCGTATCAATTCAATAATTTTTACTTATTTTATATTTGTAGTAAAAAAATTATAGAACATGTATAAATATTTAATTATGAACCTCGTACCTAAAACGAATTATAAATTTAATGTCAAGTTTAAAACTCATAAATTTTACACATTACTAAAATTACTCAATATTTATACCGTTATATTGATCAAATATAATAGAAAACCAAAACTAATCAAGGTGCACATAATTTGAGCATGACAAGAAAAAGAAAAAAAAAATGATAGTCCGTTGTACGAAGCTTTAGTGACTAATTCCACAACTCGAACACGTGACATATACATCACACGAAAATAATTTTAGCGTGGTTCGAAACGAAACTCTCATCATTAATTTTTAAAATAAAAGTCTTTCTGTATCCCAAAACTCCCTCCTCATTTCCTTAAACCCCTCCTTCCCACTACAACTAATAAAGGATACCAAAACCAAAAATTCCTCTCTCATAATTTCCTTCATTCATGGCTTTCCTTCAATATTATCAGTTTCCATTTCTTTTACTCTTCTTCTTTTTCTTCTCTTTCCCACTTTCTCAACCCATGTCAATTCATGATCTCCTCAAATCCAAAGGCTTACCAGCTGGTCTACTCCCAAAAGAAGTAAAATCTTACAATTTTTCATCAAATGGCCTTCTTGAAGTTTTCTTAAATGGCCCTTGTTTGACAAAATTTGATACTATGGTCTTTTATGAAAGTTATGTTAAAGCTAATTTAACTTATGGTTGCCTTTCTGGAGTTCATGGCCTTTCACAAGAAGAGCTTTTTGTGTGGTTACCAGTTAAAGGAATTAGTGTTGATGATCCAAATTCTGGTCTTATAATTCTTGATATTGGCTTGGCTCATAAACAACTTTCTCTTTCACTTTTTGAAGATCCACCTCATTGTAAACCAGATGGTAATTTCTTGACTCCTTCCTTTCCTTTTTTTTTTTTTTTTTTTTTTTTTTTTTTTTGTGTGTGTGTGTGTGTGTGTGTGTGTGGCTACTTTCAATATTATATGAAAACTAAGGCATTCAATTGTTACAACGTGTTAAAATTACATTAATACTATCAGTGAGGAATATATATGTAAAAACTCATTAAGGTTCAACAAGTGCTAAATTTTGAATACATAATTTTAAAAGAACGAGTCAAGATTAAATTTTGGATTGAAGTATGCTGATATTATAAAATTTATTAGCGTATAGAAGTAGTTAAACTCGTTATATTTTAGTTCTCTTTGTATATGATTTTTATTTTATTTTTTTGATTCTTGAAATTCCATTTTATCAGTCTTTTTTCTTCTGTTCTGTATTTGACAAAATATACTGTTCTCAATTGATTTTATCTCATGTGAACTTGGATTCATGACTTCATTTTCACGTGAACAAAATGTAACTTATTTCGAGATAAAAAAGAAAAAGCTAGTCTTTCTTCTGGTTTAGGAGTTTTTAGTTAAATTTGCTAGTCACTTTGTTCAGGTTTGCTAGCAAATTTGGAGTAAGTTAAAGTTGTTTTCGTGATAGTCAATGATAAGTCCCTGCCAGAATTTTTACTAATGAATGTCAAAAATTTAAAGAAATAAATATACGAATAAGTCAAGGGGTTTCAATACATAGTATATGTACATTAAAAATTATTTTTTATCTATCTAAATAATGTATTTTTCCGGCGAAGACTCTTTTTCGGATCATGCTTGAACACGGGATATTTAGCTGATTTTTCGGCTAGTCACTTTGTTATTCTTCACTTTTGGGTGCTGCTGACTGAATATTACTGCATTGTTGAATGTGCAGGAGTTCTGAAAAGGAACATGGGAAGGAACAGAGATTTGAAGCACAAAGATAGAAGAGATTCCTTTTAAATATTGTCTCGTGACTTACTAGTAGATAACTTTAAGTAATGATAATATATTACTTAGTATAATGTAGCTAATTATACAAAGTAATTAGATGGAGGGCTGTAGAGATTTTGGGAATACGATCTCTTGCTGATTAGATAGAAATATGCTAATTAATCTTCTAAATTTTTTATCTTTTTCTTTGATTGTTTGCTTGGATCTTGATAGATCGATAGATTAAATAATTCCAAAGCAAACGATCTCTTATAATTTATATTTTAACTCCCTTAGTAAAAATTTTGGCTCGTAACTCTTTATCTATATCAAGTTATCAACAATATTTCATATTATCTGCAGTTCATAATCTCTCCAAAGATACCCAATTGTTGTCTCTATATATCTTTACTTGTAAAAGGCCATGCTCTTTCACATAGCTTATGCTATTTTATCCAAAGTCAATTTTTCAAGGAATGGATGAGGAGAAAAAAGAAAAAGCAATAAGGAAGATTCCATTGCTCAACAGATTATTGTTCTTTAGACCACTAGAATATTGATACATAATGTAAAAATTAAAATTTCAACAAAGATTAAATAACACATAATATTAGAAGTATAATAAGTTATATGAAGAACCTTAAAGTTGAATCCATTAAGCTCAAACATTAGACCGGTTTCTTGATGGAATGATTGAGATTCTTCCATTCTAACCAGATATGTCGAAATCGAACACTAAAATCCTTTAGTAATGAGCAATTTACCATCTTAATACAATAACAATAACAACAAGTCTAGTGCAATTCAATCAGTGAGGTTTGGGGAGGGTAATTTATATGTAGATCGTATCCCTATCTTATGAAGGTAGAGAGGTTGTTTGCGGTAGATCCTCGGCTCAAGAAACAGTGAAAATAAAGCACCAAACAATTGCAACAACAAGGTAATAGGATAGAAGAAGCGAATAACACAACATGTAATAATAACGAACCAAGAATAAAAAAAAATACAAAAATAGTAGTAATATTACTTCCAAGCTTAGAAGAGAAGAGATTCAGGACTATCCGTTAACCTTCCACCCTAATATTACTACTACTATTTACCACCTTAGTGAGTTCAGTAAAATATTACTACTTCATAGGATGCTTGTACTAACATGGGAGAGATGGACCCTTAAACGGGTAGGAAAGTGACATATGGGACTGTACGGACCTTGTTCATATGGTTGCTTTTATACAAGTACTTGATTACATTTATCTCTTATTGGACAGACTTATATATTATGTCGTGGACAAGGTCTACTGGATACCGGTACCTGTGAACGAGGGGCACCCCAATTTTTAATCAAAAATATATTGTGGTACACTGAGACGGAGCCATGATTTTAAATTTATGAATTGGGGAATTAATATGTTTAATTTACTGGGTTCTAAATTAATAAGTTGTACATATTCGATAAATTTTTTAAAATAAATACATGATTTGGGCAAAAGCTTCTGGGTTCGACTGAACTCGTAAGTCGCGTTCTAGCTACGCCCCTGGTGGTATATGTTGTAAGTACTTCTCCGACCAGAGATCTTGGATTCGAGCTATAAGTATGAAATCACCTTTCTCTAACAAGAGGTTTCACGTTCGAGCTATAAGTATAAAATCGCTTTTCTCCAATAAGAGGTCTCGCATTCTAACTCTAAGTATGAAATTGCCTCGGTAGAGAGTGCATTTTTCCTAAAACGATATTTTTTGGCACGAATCGTGGTTAATCGAGCTCCAAGATAAATATTGAATACTGAGTGAGAAATAAAAAACAACTATAAATATTATGCATACGAAATTCGGATGCTTTATTTGGTGTTGCCTGTTCATCTATGAAAATGAAATTGGAAATTCATTTTTAAAGGTCATTATCATCTGATTACAACCAAAACCTACTTTTGTCCTACATTTGTGTTATATTCTAAGGACAACAACCAGAAAATTAGAAATGATAAACGTGGAGAGAGGAAAAGAATAGGAAAGGGGGTCGTTATCTTGCGTAGTAAAGAGTTTGTCTTAGTAGTTTAATAATATCCACACAGCGCGGTTCTTTTAGCAGTAAATATTTTACTTTGTGGTTATGACTAGACCTGTTAAATGGGTCGATCCCACCCAAACTCATTGACACTTGGCCCGTGTGTCCTTAACCGGGCCAGTTCACTTTCTTATATGGTCGGTTCGGATTTGACCCATTAATCAAAATATGTTGATCGGGCTCGTGACCCGTGACCCGTAATCCCTTAACTCGGAGTAAAAATAGCACGGGCTAGCTAGTTTTCGGATTGGTAATTAAAAAATAGTCACTATTTTGCTGCAACACGAAAAGATCCAGCATAATATACTAGAGATTGGAACACTTGTGTATGAACTTCCAGCATATTATGCTGGACCGGTATATTATGCTCGAACTCCAGTATATTATGATAGAATTCCAGTGTATTTATACTGGAATTCCATCGTAATATACTGAAACTCGAGTATATTATGCTGGAAGTTCACATGTAAAAAATTCAAAACTCCAGTATATTATGCTGGAATATTTTCCGAATTTTAAACAGTGTTTTCGTTCAGAGTTATCTTTACATAAAAAGTGACTAAATTTGGATTACTTTTGAAACTGTAACTATTTTTCAATTACTACTTGTAAATCTAGCTATTTTTGAATTTCACCCAACCCGAATTCTAATGGGCCCAATCCAATTTCATTAAAAAAAGTTAAAAACTAATAAATGATAAAAATTCCAAACTTTGTACATATATACGAACTTGAAATTACTACATGTCTTTGAAGCGAGTTAGAATAAAAATGAAAGAAAAAGCATGCTTTATTAACATTAAAACTTGAGAAACATATGGAATTCGACTATTTCTATAACTAATAGTCTAAAACATATGGAATTCGACTATTTCGACAAGACGCCTCATAGTGTCTTGTACTATATTCTTTCTTCAATGTTTGGATTTAATTTTTTACCACTTGTCTGAATATATATATGTGAGTTGGTCCGGGCCGGTTGACTTGTGGGTCAACTACCGGTTCAGGTCCGGTCCGGTTCAGTGGGTCAAAATATTATAGCCCGGCCCAAGCCCCTTAAATTAATGGATTGGTCTGGTTAGGATTTCGTGGGTCGTGGGCCGGTTAAAGGGTCAATTTTAATAGGTTATGTGGATCGGATCGTGGGTCGACCTGGGCCATTTGACAGGTCTAGATTATGACAACGTAATGATGGATTAATATTCGAAATAAAGTTTGTGATTGTTCAACTACTCTCTCTTGTTTAATAACGGAACCAGAAGTTTAAGTAGAATTGACACTAGGTAGCCACTCTAAAGGACTGCTATTTAGGAATTAGTCAGTGTGTCTTGAATTTCATTTTTCAGGACAAAAATGTCATGAGTTATCCTGAAGTTAAGATTTTTAGTTTAAAATTTCAAGACAAAATGAGTACTAGCTAATTTCTATATCCTTGAGAATGACTATCTGTGCACTTGCCCCGAATTTAACAAGGTAATTCAAGAAGATATTAAAGTGTCACACATATAGAAGTTTGAACATGTGATGAAAAGCAATTTTTGAACTCGTTGGCTACTATATTAGAATTTTTGTGGATGAAATTCTGGCGATGGTCAAAATATTGTGGCATGATTACTATAATTATCGTGTGATTTAAAATTTTGCCCAGCGTGCTTCAAAATTCTGGAAATCGAGCAAAATCTTGCCCAGTGTACTTTAAAAAACTAGCGTAGGGTTATTTTCTCAAAATATTTCTCAATAGGATAAAAATAAAAACAATAATTTAAAAAAGATTCATCCAGCATCATTTCTAGTTTATTTAAGCGGTTAGATGAACGACTATTTATATTAATTCTTACTTAAAAAATAAGAGGAGAGAAAAGTAAATGGTGTGGGTTTAAATCCATGAAAAAGGAGAAATATTAAAAAATATAGATCATTACACAAATAACCGATTGTATTTATTGTTTACTTTTTCTAATCAATATACATAAATTATATACTAATTATATATAATTATTTATAAATTATAGAAAATTTTATATCCACCGGCTATCTTTAGTTTAAGCGATTAGATGAACGAGGTTAATTCTTCTTAGAAAATTTATATATATTGATTAGAAAAAGAAATGTATATTTTTAGAAGCTCCTAAAAATATAGCAGACAAAATGTATATATTTTGAATATATATGTATTATATACCGATAATATACTTTTTGGCTAGCTAATGCAGTTAGTTTCCGTCGACCGATCAATTTTGTATTTTGTTCAAAAGACATTGGGGTGGGCTTGAATCCATGATTTAATATGGGGCTCAAACTAAATATTCTTGGCCCAAAGCATATCTAGGGCAACCCTTTACCCTTAAAACCCTACGTATATCATCTCCTTTGTATCGTTTCCTTGTCTCCTCCGGCGAGAGAGAGAGAGAGAGAGAGAGAGAGACGGCGAAATGGGTCGTGTAATCAGAGCACAACGTAAGGGAGCAGGGTCCGTTTTCAAATCCCACACTCACCACCGTAAAGGTCCGGCCCGATTCCGTACCCTCGATTTCGGCGAACGTAACGGTTACCTAAAGGGAGTAATCACAGAAGTGATTCACGATCCCGGTAGAGGAGCACCACTCGCGCGCGTTACATTCCGTCACCCGTTCCGTTACAAGCACCAAAAAGAGTTGTTCGTTGCTGCTGAAGGGATGTACACTGGTCAGTTCGTTTACTGCGGTAAAAAAGCTACTCTTATGGTCGGCAATGTATTGCCGCTCAGATCTATACCAGAAGGAGCTGTTGTATGTAATGTGGAGCATAAAGTGGGAGATCGTGGTGTTTTTGCTAGATGCTCTGGTGATTATGCCATTGTTATCAGCCACAACCCTGATAATGGTACCACTAGGTATATTGTTAATTGTTTTCTGAAACAAATTATAGTTTTGTTTGATTTTTGTTAACTGTTATTTTTGTTTGTGTACAACTGTTTGGAGCCTTATAAATGCTTTCTAATATGATTGAATATGATTTTTTTTGTCGACCCAACTAGTGTGGGGTTGATAAGTGGTAGTTGATTAATCAGATAACTTGAAATTAGCTTGTATAGATATGATTAATTCATGGGTTGATAATTGCTGAACAAGTAGCTGAGTCAAGATAATGGTTAAATTTGTGGTAAAGATGATTTAGTTTTGACCAGTATTACTGTAATGACACCTATAAGCAGAAATATAGTTTGCTGGTGTAACTAGGCAAAGTTTGGTCTTTTGCAGCTGGTTGCTATCCCGAGTTATCTGATCTAATGTTGCATTTGTATTTAATATGTGGATTAGACCACTTTAATGTGAAGTATGAGCTGTTGGAGTTGAGGAAGGAGGTGAATTGTGTCGTTATATTGTCTTTGTGATGAAGCTCTATGCTAAAAAGGGCATCTTTTTGCTAAATTATATCCATTGCTATTATGCTTGCTTGGGATATTTAGCCTTACGGTGCGAATAAGTTTGTTACTGAGGTTCATTGCTGTGGTGGTGAAGAAAGAGTGGGAAGTGTTTTCTGTGATCTAATTTTGTATGTATGTGCTGTATCTGGAAAAGATTGCACTTAGTAACATGTTTTTTGGTTTGGTAAACTTACCTTGTTACATGTTGACCCAAATTACTTGAATTTCCACATGTTATTTCGTTAGCTCTTTTTTTCTGTGATGAGTTGGTTTAAAAACATTCAATTTAGCTCTTCTTGTGATTGTTACTATGTCAGTTTACATTTTCAGGCTTTGTCCCATGCTTTTATCCAGTACTCTAAACAGATTTGATATACATGTTGTGATGATATTATGGCCATTCTGTCGTTTGCAAGTATGTTCAGATGTTTACTGAAATGTGTTTCATCAAATTTTGATTTTTTGATCAGGGTTAAGCTTCCATCAGGAGCCAAAAAGATTGTGCCAAGTGGATGTCGTGCCATGATTGGTCAAGTTGCTGGAGGAGGACGTACCGAGAAACCAATGCTCAAAGCTGGTAATGCTTACCACAAGTACCGGGTGAAGAGGAACTGCTGGCCTAAGGTCCGTGGTGTTGCTATGAATCCTGTGGAGCATCCTCATGGTGGTGGTAACCATCAACATATTGGTCATGCCAGCACAGTCCGTCGTGATGCACCTCCTGGGCAAAAGGTCGGTCTTATTGCTGCAAGGAGGACTGGTCGTCTCCGTGGTCAAGCTGCCGCCACTGCTGCCAAGGCTGACAAGGCTTAAGACAATTTGCTTGTTACTTTTTATCTTGTCATTGTGTCCTGTTCAATTTTTGAGTATTCAGCTACAACAATTTGGTAGTAAAGTTAGTAACAGGCTAAATTTTGTTGGGATGTTTAGTAATTTTTGTTTTCATGATCTTTCTGTGGTGCATTTTACGTTTATCAATGTCATTCAGTTACCTAAACCTTTCGCTCATCCATTTCGTCCAGCGGGACGAGACGACGTGACATACTACGATCACTTACAGAAGTGTTGTCCCGATCTTTTATGGGGTCCTATCGGGATAGGTAGGTCCCTTATCTATAGTAAGGAGGGGGCCTTTTGATTCTGTAGTGCGATTCATTTGCTTGTTTGTGCACCAATTTGGAACAAAGTGCGAATATTTCATGCTTTACCGAATAGCTCAATGTGGAAGGAAAGAAAAGGGACTAAGATTAGTTTAATAAAATTATCGGACTGATCACTAAATAGATCTGAATATGTGCAAATTCTGATATCACCACCCTAGTATCAGTATCAACGGTAAACGTGTAATGTTCAGCGTACAAGTGTAAATTGAGATTTTCTACCTGTCAGACTAAGATGGCGAAATTCGAATTGCTCTAAGTCAGAGCTAAGCAAATCTGCAAATACTTCTGTAAGTTATTTCAAGTAGCAACAGCAAACCACGTCATTAATAACTTATTTGGTAGTACTATTTATTTATTTATTTATTTATTCTGCCTTATAATTACTTTGACTTGTTTATGTTAAGCTAGTCTCGTGATATAGAGTCCATTTGGATTGACTTATTTTAAGTGTTTTTAAGTCAAAATAACTTTTAATCCATTTTGTAGTGTTTGGATAAAGTAAAAAAAGTGATTTGAAGCACTTATTTTTAAGCTAAAATGACAAAAACAAGTCAAAAGTTAGAATTTTTAACTTGTGGTTTAAAAGTTATTTTGATTTAAAAGTCACTTAAAATAAGCTTATCCGAACAGGTTCATAGCTGCCACCTGACAAAGTACCAATGATGTTGTTTGTTAATGTACTTATATTGTATAGGTGGTTAAAACGTCTTTGAAAATCCAAGCATAAACCATTTATGGAGATGAAAAGATTTAGACATGTTTATTTCGTATTGGTTGGCGATAATATTGGACATCCACTAACTCACACAAATTAGAATCTTGCCCCTTTATTCAATTAATTAATTAGTATTATTTGTTTTTCTGTTAGCCGGCAAGTTGATATATAATTGGAGAAACGTTATAATACTATTATTTGTAAGGTTAAAAAAATTAGCGTGCCTTGCGTGTGACATTTTAAATTTAACATTATTGTTTCACATTCTAATTCCTAAGAGCGAGTCATGCTTTTGAAATTGGGAAACGAATTAACAATATACTAAGATCGATGGAGAAAATAAAAGATTGATATCTATCTATCTATTGATAAGACTTTTGACACGCTCGCTGAAATTTGAATTATTTCAATAGAAAAGCTTTAGCTAGCGCTTTACTATAGATTTCCAAATTTATTTTGAAAAATCTGATTTGGGATGAAATTTGGTTTGAAGATGAAAATGTGTTTGGACATCAGTTTTCAAAACATATTTCCCAAATTTATTTTGAAAAAACATGAAACATGACTTATGCCCACAAGTTCTAAAAATTATCACAAATACCCAACAATACCATTATTAATAACATTCATTATATTATCACAAACCATAGTCCTGAACATAAATAAATTTGGTACAAAATTATCATTTTTATAATGAACTACATGATACACTATCAGATGACCGAGAAGACGAAGCAACATTGTTACAAAATAATAAATGGTGGGTTCTTTTATAAAATACAAAAAGTTTGGGATAATTTTTTAAAAATATAATAGTGATATTTTCGCCCTGGTTTTGGGATTTGGGATTTTGCCAAAATGTAGGCAAAATATATAGCCAAATATGTGTTTGCCAAATAAAATCCAAATTTATTTTGTCAAAATCTATGACCAAACGGGTCCTTAAACTCATTATCAGTATTATTTGACAAACTTTAGTTATTGGTTACTAAACTTCGTTTATTTTCTTAAGTGTCTCTCCCCTTAAAAACTTATTCCTAATCGATGTTTACACAAATCTAATGAATACACTATACATATTTCACATACATAATTAGAGGTGAGACCTATAGCGCATGCCCTTATGCGCTAAAGGTCTTTGGATAAGGCCAACGTCCGTTAGAGTTGGTTGTTAGCCCAAAGACCTATTGTGCGTAAGGGACTTGCGCTATAGGTAATCTTGTTTTTTTTTTTGCCATTATTTTTGTCGCTGGAGCCGAATTGTGCGTTACTTTGGTTCTGGACTCATCAAAGGTAGAGACGAAATTTATACATATTCAACGAATTTCTTAAAACAAATATAATTTTAGACCAAAACTATTGAATTTGGTGCAATTCATAGCCGAAGGGCTGACTCCACTCTTGTACATAAATTATTACTAAATCATAGTTAATTAATACACATCCTCACATCAATTTATCACATAAGTATGGATAAGTATTTACCAATGTGATTGTAGACAAATTTACACCATAGGTGGATAAATTGTTTTGGGAATGGATAAAACGTCAAACTCGAAAACAATAAAGGACAATAATGTTTCCACTGTCCGTACTGCTCGCAAAACCTCTTACCCCAATCTACAATAAAGAGCTTCAAAATCCAGCATAGGCAAAGAGAGAGAGAGAGAGAGCTGTAGAGAGTCGGAGAAAAACAGAGATGTGTAGATAGACAAAAAAAAACCAAACTACTTCTATCATACACATTTTATCAAACACCTTTCATACAATCTTTATTTTTCTGAACGTGACTCTCCTATCCTAACATTAGTTATATATATCTAGAGAAAAACAAACCACCTCTATCACACATTTTATCAAACACCTTTCGTACAATCTTTTTTTTTCTTAAGAGAGAGATCAAACCACTTCTATCATAGACATTTTATCAAACACCTTTCGTCCAATCTTTATTTTTCTAAACGCGACTATATATACGTTACATACCCGGTAAATATGAAGTTTTTTGTTGAATTGGTGGCCTGCTGTGGCTGTTCTTCATATCGTGTGCGACAGGTTGAAGCAGAGGAGATGGGACCTCTTGTACCTGCAGCTGCTGAAACGTCGTCTGATAATAATAATAATAATAATATTATGTATAAAAGGAGGAAGCGAGGGAGACGAGTGAAAGCGAGATCGGCTGGTTCATTTCCTGATTGGAAACCGTCTCTTTCGTCTATATCAGAAGATCATGATGCTTTGCCTACAAGAATGGCTGTTAATTCCAACAGGAATCTGAAGAAGAACGCAACTGCTTCTCGTCATCATCATCGTGATAAAATCAGGTACTCCCTCGTTTCATTTTATGTATTGAGTTTAGTAATGTAGAAAAAGCTTTTGATCTTGCAATATAAAACTAAAGTGGGCATATAGAGGCACACAAATTCGGAGCAAGTATTTAAAGTTTGTGGGTTCTGAATTTGTCCTAAAATTCATAGCTCGTCTTAGTTCACAATTAAATATATTTAGTAAATTTTTTAAAACAAATACAATATTGGGTTCGGCCGAATTCGTATAAAAAAGCCTAGCTCCCCCTGGATACACATCCATAATTTAAAGTTTATGGGTTGTTACAATAGTAATTGAGTTCACAATAAAATATTTATAGATATTTTAGAAACATCTTAATATATATATACAGGATCTGGGCAATGTGCCCGTCGGGCCTAAAGCCAAATTTCACGTAGAGGCCCTACATAAGAATATCAAGGAGTGTACGCATGCAATATGAAAATGAAAGTAGCGAAGGCAAATAAGTCATGATAAAGCAGTCTAAAAAGGAGCAGTAGCTATCAGAGATAAATAAGATAATCAAAGTACAAGAAACAATATATAGTAGCAGAATTCAAAGGGTTAGAAACAATAGAGCAAGATAAGTTGATATAATGATATCGAAAAGTGTTGCATTGCTTCAATATAATGATTACTTGTTGTAATGCTTGATATTTTGAAGAAGACAACTTGTAAGCCGCGGTAAGTTGCCAATTGAGAGACTTTTCAATATTGAGAATAGTAAAAGAGAGAATGAATAAGGTAAATATATTAGTTGTTAAGATATAAATGAGGCAAAAACATAGCTACCCTACCCATGTAGGAAACCATTCTCTAATTATTACAACAATTCTCACATTAAAGTTATTGTACTTTTGCTCCAAAAATTCTTTTTAAATTTAAATGTACACACATTTTTTTAATAATACATATACAATAATAAATCCTTAAGGAAAAAAGGGGCCTCCAAAAAGTTGGGGTCCAAGTGATTGCTTTACTGGCCTTATAGTCGAGTCATACATGGTGCCCGTCGTCAATACTGTGGATCTGACACTGTGTGCATAACAGATCAAAAACATCGACGAATGCAGCATTACGACATCAAGTTCATCTCATTCCAATATTTTTTATGCGAAGAAAAGATTTGTGTAAAAGTCCACAAATATTGCAACAAATATGTAGATATAAGCCTATAATTTAAAAAATACAATAAATTCAATACCAAGAACCTCAATGGTTAAAGCTATAAAGCTTAAAATGGATCCCCCTCTATTTGGCTATGTGAATTCAACTATATCATATTGAAAAACAAAATATTGTTTTTGATAATGGCTACCAAATAACAATTGGTTGCTATTGAAAAACAAAATATGTATACACATAATAAGATCCCGCTTTTTTTTTTTTAACTTATTCGCTTCCGTTTGGCTAAATCTTGCTTCCTTTTTGAAAATTCGGATTCAGAATTTCTTTTCTTTTTCCTTTTATGCATGTTTTTTCTTTTAAATTTGTTTATTAATTACTGTTTATGCGGATAAATATACATGTTTGCTTGGTCATAAAAGCCACTCCCTTCATCTCAACGCTTAAACTACAAGGTCCAAGTATTGTGAAATTAGATACTATTCCTGTTAGATTTATCAAATTTTCCTAAAGAAATTTTATATATGTAAAAGCTACGTAAAATTATTACTGAGTTAATATAAATTCTTAATAAAAATGTTTATTCAAATGTTTAAAAGTTCATATCAATTTAAATGTTTAAAAAGTTCAAAAGTTTCATCTTAACTTTCGTGTCAAGTCAAACTACATTAACATAAATTGTGGGTTCATTCGGTACAACTGAAAATTAATCGCACCAATGAATTTCGGATATCGAATTACAACGTTGACACTAGACATTTCTGCATGCTTCTTCGTGTGTTTTTTTTACCTTTGTCCAGGAGCCCCTTGCTTTTGACTTTACTCCCGACTCAAACCCGCAACCTCAAAATTGAAGGTGGAGGGTGTTTACTGTTTACCATTTGAGCAACCCTCTTTTGTTACTTTTCAAACCTGCAATCTCATAATTGAAGGTCGAGGGCGCTCACCACGTGATCAACCCTCTTTTGTCACTATTTTGTGTTTTGGTCTCCTGCTTTCATTGGTTTATGGTTTATTTGTTTTTTTTCCTGTTCTACAGGATAGCTTGCTTTTCTGCAATGGGTCCAGCATTTGCTCCTACTCCTTTCTTGATTTGATATTGAGAGTTGGGACTAATCCAAATTACCTCCTGCTCTATTTTGTTTTGTAAATTTAAACTCTGTATATCGTGTAAAGTTTTTTTTTTCTTTTTTCTTTTTTCATTTCTCTTCAATTTCCATTATGTTCTCTCTCCTTATCTGTATTAATGCAAGGACTGTAATATTTGTAAAAATGAAAAGGAGAAAAAAATACTCCAAAACTATATTAAGTGTATATGGATAAACTTATTGAGAATGTTTGTTTAATAAGTACTGAATTGTGGATCTATGACACTTCTGAAAAATCCATAATGGATTTTGTCCCATCGCCTATAGACGGCAGCTTGGCTTTGCTATCGCTCAAGACCTGGTATAAAGTCGTGTACTCATTTGTTTTTACCATCAGAATGCCTATGAGATAGTGATCAGCCTTATAAAACTTGCTAAGCTTCACTTGTTTCTCCCCTTCTCTTATTAAGTGGAAAACGATGCGACCTCAGATGCTTAAACACGAAAGATATTTTGTGATGTATGGAATATAGGTTAAAATGTTCTATATGGCCATTAATTTCTTGTTTTTCCCTCGGTATTTCGAAACTCACTTTGAGACTTGACTGATCCAGAGAGACACTTTAACAATACAACAAAAATAATTACGCTTCAGTCCCAAATTGTTGAGGTGGGACCTCGACAATAAACTAAATAAAATTGACAGAAGAAGGGCAATTGTATACGAGTTAAACTAATGCTACTTGTTAATATACTTGGAAAGTATCATATTTGGAAAATTACTATATTTGGATATACAAATGTCATACTATATTTAAGACCTAAGTTCCAAAAGTTAATCTATATCTATCTATTTATATCTATATTTATACTATATTAAAAGTTATATTATACCTCCACTGGCTATTTTTAGTTTAAGTATTTGGATGGACGGCTATTTGGGTTAAATCTTCTTTTCCCAATATGTAGGAATAGTCATTAATTATTTTTTCTAATATTTAGGGACAATCATTTAATTAAGAATCTAATATTTAGGACTAGAAAATCATATAATCATCTTTTTGTTGTAGAATTTTTTGTTCAAGAGTCCTTGACGAGTTTTTTTTTTTTTTTTGGTTAAAAAGTTTTAGGTTTAGTATTGTTTATTTTCTTTTTCTTTTTCAGAACTCCTTTTCTTCTTATAATTTATGTAATTTGATTATACAATGAGATACAATAATTTATTCGTTTTCTGATCTGTTGAAAATAGTTCACATAATATTTATTATTAATTAAAAAATAAATAAATTGCATTTTATTCTTGAAAAAAATTATTATTTTCTATCAATTTGTTAATCCTGTTTTGTGTCTTCTAAAATGAACAAGGAAATAACTTTTCAAAAAAAAAATTAAAAATATTATTAAGTTTTGAAGGATTATATTTGATTGATGAACTTAAAAAGAAGCATGATAACTTATGAATCTAAAGCTTAAAATAAAATTTTAGTTGAATATATTGACTGATGATTGAAAACTTGTATGAAGATTAATAATTTTAGGAAAAAATAAATTTTGTTTGATCACTCAAATATAATATTTATATATATTATTTATATAGTATTTTAAAAAAATTTCTTATTGAGATAATGTACACGTGCAAAGCGCGTATCATAAGATTAGTTCATATAAAATGATATGGAGGGAGTAATATGGAATATTCTCTTCCAAAAAAGAAGAAAAAAGAAAAAAAAAAAGAGAAATGTATATTTTTAAATCTAATCGAGAGATGTTTCGGCTTATATTCCTACTAATGTAATTTTCATTATTGATGGACAAATCTTCACCCTTGGGGCTTCCTATTTGATTGTATCTAAAGGCCTAACGAATTAGCATTTAAATAAGCAATATTATATATATATATATATATTTTGGTTCGTGAATTAAATTAGTTTTGGTGTCGGTCATTTTATATTTTGCAAAAAAATAAAAAATAAAAAAGAATTTCTTGAATTATTTTGGCAACATGGAAGCTAAAACTTGGGTCGGGTCAACCCGTCCAAGGTCCAATAAAATTGGATTGGCAGATTCCAGACAAAGAAATTACTGTAGAAAACTGCCGCTTCCAACTCTATCCTCTTCCCCTCATCGTCTATTGTGAAAGCTTTCTTCTGTGAAGCAAATGGCGACAATGGCAGCTCTGCAGAGCTCGTTTACATCTCTTTCGATCTCCTCCAACTCATTCTTGGGCCATCCTTTTTCTCCTCCTCTATTCCCTCCTCTGGTACTATGCTTTACTTGCCACTCTTTTAAATTTCCTTCTATTTTTACTTACTGTTGTCCATTGATAGTCTCCTAGTATTATTTTTTTAAGAAAATTGGTTTCTCAAATAATGTGCTTTGTAAATTTGGGTTGTTAATGGTTGCTTTATTCGTATAAGACTTGGTACATGTTATTTTGTTGGAATTGTCTTGCAATTCGTGGAAACAGGAGCCTTGCCGTGACTGGTAAAGTTGTTGCTATGTGACCAGGAGGTCACGGGTTTGAGTGGAAACAACCTCTGCATTAGCAGGGGTAAGGCTACCCCTGCGTACGATAGACTCCTAGACCCATGTGATCCGGCCCTTCCCGGACCCGTGCATAGCGGGAGCTTACGGTGACAGAAACTCTATACACCAAGGTGCATTTGGTACAGAGTAAGATGTTTATTTTCGGGTATAAAAGTTGGTGACATATATGTATTTCAATAATAATGTCAGTATTTATTAGAACATGTGAGGTTAATTAAGAGTTGAAAATTTTATTAAAAGGAAAATGATCATCAGGGCTTTGGTTCAACTATAGAGGTAGCTCAACATGATGTGTGGTAGGAAAGGAATGGTTCATGGAGTCATCCTGACTGGTGAATGAGATCTGGTATTTAAGTAGAAAAGGGTAGAGGGACTAACACATCCATCGAGTTTTGAAGCTGGAAATAGCAGTTTTCTCCATTATGTAATTTATGTATGTGTGTATATAAAGAAAAGTGACTTCCGCCCATGTGTGATATAATTCATTTTTCTCGTTTCCGCGGAAAGGATTTTCCTTGAGGAAAACATTATCAAATTTCAAGGCAAGGAAGCACTTGAAAACATTTTCCTTGAGGAAATATATCTCGCGTACCAAACACACCAACTAGACTATGGATGAGATTGGTGCAAAGCTAGATCAAAGATTCTTTGTCAGCGAGTGCGAAATACCACTGCACTTGTAACTACTACTATGTGATAGTGGGTTTGAACTTAGTGTGTGTCTGTATTTTAAGTTGCTCATACTTTAAGTTGAGGTGGCGCGGTTGCCATACCACATCTTCCCTGGGGTTAATGTGAGTTTCATCGATTACTTTAAATGTAGTTCATTCTGTATGTTTGATGCTTTTGTTTGCGAGTTTCAAAGTGAACTGTCTTTGTTTTGGTCTTGCATCGACTTAATTAAGAGGAAGATATGCTATTGAAGAATTGATTTCTACCTGTAGATATGTAACTGCTCTTCCAAGGTGCTAACTGTGGCCAAATTCTTGATCATTTTAGAGGCTCTCAATGTTTCAAGTTCTGATTTTGATCTATCTGTTGTTCAACATAACTGGACAAATAACTTGTTGATAACAAAAGAGCTGTATTCGTGGTTTAGCATGTAAAGACACCTAAATTCCATAGGATGAGTCCTCCATATTTATTAATAAATATGAATGAGTAGTTGAAGAGAACAATTTTATGTGGAAATCAATTCTCCAGAGTGTACATCATAATAAGTTCTTAAATGAAGCTTCTAGACATCTTCAACATGAGGGATTAAAAACACCCGTTACATGATTAGCAGTTGAAGCAAAATATTGATTTCTGAATATCTTCTTCAAAATATGGACTTGCTGTATTTAGGTTGATGCTCCTTACTACAACTGTTTACTAGTCCTCTTATATTGTCCTGCTTGCGTGACTTGTCTTTTTCACGCGTCGAATTGCAACAAGATAATTTTTTGTTCAATTAACGACAGTCTTCAAATGATACTTTGCAGGTCAAATCAACACAAAGTCCAGGTCCCATTGTAGCCAAGGTTGGTATCTTAGATCTATTTTTGGTATTTTCTCTGCTATCAGGTTGTGTACTTTTTCCATGACCCAAAAAAGAAGATTTTCTTGTAAGGTGCTTAGACTAACTTAATAGCAGTTCGGAACAACTGCCAGAAAATGTTATCTGTTGGTGACTCAAGGCACACATTCTTGTAGTTGGAAGAAATGAAAATGAAGAGCAGATAAAATGTTATGCTCTTCCAAGGTGCAACTGTTGGTGATTCAAGGCACACATTCTTGTAAAAACGTTCTTCATTTTCATATCTTCTGCAGCTTAAGCGATGGGAGCGTAAGAAGTGTAAGCCAAACAGCCTTCCGGTGCTACACAAAATGCATGTGAAATTGGGAGATACAGTAAAAGTGATATCCGGCCACGACAAAGGTAAGATTGGAGAGATCACTGAGATTATCAAGCACAACAGCAAAGTCGTCGTAAGTGAGATAAACTTGAAAACCAAGCATGTGAAGAGTAGAGATGAGAATGAACCGGGCCAAATAATCAAGGTTTTCAATTTCTTTCCTTCTCACTCTATCTAGTATTCCTAAAAGTTAATCTCATGTTTCTCTTTTGTTATGGCTCCAACCTATTCAGGACTGAGGCATAGTTGTTGTCGTTCTCTTTTGTTATGGATAAGGCTAACATACTAATCAGTCTTCATGAGAAAGTAACTTTTAAAGTCTGGTGCTTTCAGATTGAAGCTCCTATTCACAGCTCGAACGTGATGCTTTACTCGAAAGAGCAGAAGGTAGCCAGTCGGGTGGGTCATAAAACACTCGACAACGGGAGAAGGGTCAGGTACCTCGTAAAAACCGGGGAAATCATTGATAGTGCAGAGAACTGGAAGAGAGCTGTCAAAGAGAAGGAAAAAACAACAGAAGCAGTGGCTGCTACTTCTTAGAAAGCTGACTAGTGAAATCTAGTTGTTGTACTTTCTTCAATTCTCCATTAATGTGTTATCTGTATGTATTTATTTGTAGCCACTCCCTTAACCATTCCTACAAAAAAGGTTGTTCAAGGCAGAAGGGAAAAGGTACACTAGCAATTTTGTATTTGTATTTATTGTAAAAGTTCCATACCTCAAAAGATGGTATATTTGGCTCAAACTTAATGCAAGACCAAGATGAATGTTACCGAATTAGATTTAATTCTTTTTTTTTTTGTTGAGAAAAAAGCTAGTAAGGTAAAGTTATCTCTGTGTGATCTACATGTTACGGGTTCGAGTCGTGAAAGCAGCCACAACTGCTTGTATTAGGGTAGATTGTTTAAATCATACCCTTAGGTATGCGGTCCTTTCCTGAATCCTGCGTAAATACGGGTTGCTTTATGCACCAGACTGTCTTTTTTTATCATTCATCAATTAGCTAGGGTGGTATGAGAGAACTTGCACAACTTTGAATTAGTAAGGGGTGGTATGAGAGAACTTGCACAACTTTGAATTAGTAAAAACAAACAACAACAACAACAACAACAACCCAGTATAATCCCACTAATGGGGTCTAGGGAGGGTAGTGTGTACGCAGACCTTACCTCTACCTTGGGGTAGAGAGGCTGTTTCCAAATGACCCTCGGCATCCTTCCCTCCAAGAACTCCCCACCTTGCTCTTGGGGTGACTCGAACTCACAACCTCTTGGTTGGAAGTGGAGGGTGCTTACCATCAGAGCAACCCACCTTGTCAATTAGTAAAAACAACGAATCCAAAATATAGAATATATATGAAAATTGACAAGTGAGCAAATTCACAACTTCTGGCTGGAGTTGCATAAATGTGTTTCTATATATAATCAAAAGAATGTAACAATAAGAAAAAAATAATAGTTCTAGTCATCCACCTTTATATTATTAAAATAAGGAAAAATTTCACATAAAAATAACTGTGCTCCCTGCTTTTCAATTTTATAGCTCATATTTCAATTTATAACCAACTAGTCCAAAACATAATAGGCTAAGATTTAATATCCAACTCTAATAGGTTCTCGAAATTACTATTCAATTTTTAAAAAAGATTGCTCAAGCTTTTAAGTTAATTTTCGAATCAGTAACTCTGACTCAAATAGTAGTTCAACAAACCAAATCCATTTGGGTGGTAAAAATTAGATTTTTAACAAACTTAAATATGTGGGTTTAAATTTCAAATTTGATTTTGTGAGAAATTTGGAGTGGGTGTTATTTAGACTTGATAGAAATACTATAAGGAGGTTGTAAATAAAATTTGAAGTTATTTAATGGAGATTTGGACTGGCTTTGAACAAGAATTGCAGCTGAAAATCGTGGAAAAAGTTCGTCTATGACGCTTGTATAAAGGTGTATAAAAGTGTATAAGATGTGTTTATACACTATTATACAAGATTATACGTAATTATACAAAAACCTGACTTCGCCTTCTTTCTTGCGTCTTTTCTGAAATTTAACTTAAATCTACTCCAAATCAATTCAAATTTAAATTTTGAACTCCTTTTGATATTTTCAATCAATTGGAACAACACCTAATCCAAACAACTAACAAACTAAAAAAATTATATTTTCGAAAGCGAAGCTTTGAATGGCCTTCAATGATGGACTTCTACTCTTCAATTTTTAGTACATTGCAACCAGGTGACGCAGGGGAGAATCAGTAATGGAGAACGGCCCCTTGAAGCATATGTAAAAGATGTAAGAAGAAAAGAGAATGAAAGCCAAAAAAATAAATGAATTAGCGTTACTAATTTACTATGGGCTAATGGTAATGGGTGCAAAGAAAATTTCAAAATATGTACAACCTCGGCCAAACGAGGTTAGAGCTTCAAATATGGGTCATTTACGGATGAGCTATAGGCCCAAGTGATATTTGATATAATTTTGTCTTTAAATTCTAGATCTATTTTCTATTATATAGAAGAGTCAGGAAGCAAGTAGGTTATAGTCGACTCGCCCCTTCTCACAGGATATTAGTAGAAAAATGTAGCACAGGAGATCGATAAATGAAAAACAAAAGACTTTTACGAGTTTATTTATTTCACTTTTTTCTATATAAATTGAAGTGGTCATAGGTACAAAAGATTTTTACGAGTTTATTTATTTCAATTTTTTTCTATATAAATTGTAAATGGTCATAGGTGAGGTGACTCTGCTTGCCAACGAGGGGATATATGGACATTTCATAGATACTCCTTTGTGTGCTTGTGCAAGTGTTTTTTTTTTTTTTGGTTAATTGGACTATTATATATATTATATTACCAACTAAAGTAAAGCATTAGCATTGTTTATAGGGAGATCCTGCGTTATGATCAAGAGTGTTAATATTACAGTACAAAAATATTTAGGCCATCTTCAAACCATCTCCATTTTGGAGTCAAAAATGGAGAAATTTTGCTCCAATCTAGCTGCAAATTTGTCTCCATTTTGGAGGATGAACAGTGTCACTCCAAATTTATTTTACACTATTCATCCACTCTATCACTATTTTTTATTATTTTATTATTATTTAACCCTTTTAATTTATTGTATTATATATACCTAATTATGTTTATGTAATATCTTTATAATATTAATTTTACATCTTAATTTTGGCGTATAATTTTGATAAAATAATTTTTGTGCATATATTATTTTTATGTAAAATTATAAGTTAATTTTATTATAAGTTATAATTGTATAAAAACTATATAACCATCACAAAAATAAAAGTTGCAAATATAAATACAAGATGTTGCTAAAATTGAAAGTGAAAATTGAAAATACATTAAATTAAAAATACATAAAATTGAAACTACATTAAATAACATAATAATTTAGTAGGGAGGTAAGTAGTTTCCAGATACACCAAAATCATTAAAGAATTGAGTGAATGAGGTAAAGGATTGTTGTATTTGTGGCTGTGAAAATTGATGATTTCTTTTATCCATTATTCGTTTTTGTTCTTGTCGCAAAAATTTACGACGATTCGTATCGACAATAGAATTCACATCGATGAGTAAATTTTATTTACTTCTTTGAGTTCTTTTAGTCTCAAACCTTCTTTTTTTACCTTTTAAAGCTTCTTTTTTTTTTTGTCTCATTTGAATCTTTCATCACCTCATCAATCTGACTACTTTCTGATTGGACCATTTCATATAATCTTCATCTATTTTTTCTTTATTTTTGCTTTCTTCACCCCACTAGGTCGTTGTCATGATGTGAACTCACCTTCAACATCCTCATTTAAAATAATTTTAAATAGTTATATTATAAAGAAATATAAATTATATGGTATGAATATGTAAAAAAGGAAAAAAGATTGGATTTGTTTAATGGAAATAAGAAAATAAATTTAAATAAAAAATAATAATATAATATAGCAGAGACAGAAGAATATAAAAAGAAATATTCTTTTTTTGGAATAAATAAAGAGTAAAGGTTTGAGTTAGTTTACTCCATTTTGGAGTAAAGATTTGAAGTGAAGGGTTGTAGATGGCCTTAGGGTTGTTTGATTAGTATTCATTACTAGTAAATCGTAAATTTCCGACGGAAAAAAATTATCGGAAATTTCAGACGGAGTCGGTTGGAATTATAAAAAAAATATGAATTATATTTTTAAAAAATATTTCGACCATATTTCCGACCAAATCGGTCGTATGTTTTGGCGCAAACGCCCGGAAAGTTATTTTCGACCGAATCTGCCGGTATTGAATTTTTAAAATTCGACTGGTTGACTCGTTTAACTTTAATAGCGACCAAATCGGTCGGAATTTATATTTTAAAAAAGAAGTATTTAATTAAATTTACGACCGAATCGGTCGGAACTGTTTTAAAACTCTACCCAACCCCCGTTCCCCAAAAACATATCACATTTTTTCCTTTCTTCCTCCTTCTTCTCTCATCCTCCTCCTCTCTCCCTCTCGTCCTTCTTCGCCATCTTACTCCTTCTAGGTAATGTATTTTCTCTATCTCTCTCTCGTTTCCTCCTCCCTTCTCCCTCTCCCTCCCTTTTCCCCTTATTTTTTTAACTTTTTTTCGTTTTTCAGCAGTGGTTCCGCGGCGACATCAAGCATCTTTCCTCTCCCGTATTTTTTCCGGCGAGGTAAGTACTTCATTGATA
>AWOL01S0010276.1:65837-84868 GCA_000715115.1 Nicotiana otophora | reverse complement strand
TATATATATATATTGTTAACTTTGTAGTAATTTTAGTTGTTGTAAGATTATTGGATTTTCTATATATGAACATCCTAGCTAGTTGAATTAGGTATGGTTGAAATTTTAAAGATTTTAGTTTTTGTAGGTTTATTTGATTTAGGTATGGTTGAATTGGAATTATGTAAAATTTAATTGTATATTTCTATTTGTATGCTATAAGTTTTTAGGGTTCCCTATAAGAAAAACATAACACTGTTGCCTTGAATTTATCTATGGAATGATATATTGACTTTATAGTTTATTGATTTTAATTGTATTAACTAATTATAGTTTAAAGCTTTGGTGTAAAGCTTGTTGTACTAGGTTCATTGTTGCTCGTTAGTTTTACTATTAGAATGATATTAAATTTAAAGTTTTTCAATTTCAACATTAAGATTAGTTTGTAAATTGGAGAAATCATTAGTTTGGATTATATGAACATTTAAGAAGCTATTCAAATTTAATTATTAAAGTTAAAGACTTATATAATTTAGAATAGGGATTAATGTGAGATTTCGAGTGTTAAAAAATATTAATTTAAAAAATAAAATATATCAATTCAAGTGCTTTGACATAATGATACGTATATATATATATATAAGGAATCTTTGAAAGAGTGTAACTTTGTAATCAGTTTAAATAAATCAAATTGTTTTAAACATCTCATTTCTAGATTTCTATTTGTGTATATGGAATTTGTGCATTGTAGATGGATGTATAATAAGAATCATCCTAATCGTGCGGGGTTGAGGGATGAATTTATTGAAGGGGTTGCTGAATTTATTGCTAAGTCTCAAACACTTGATGATTTTCTTATTGGAGGAAGGATTAGGTGCTCTTGTGTGAAATGTAAGTGTGTTAAGTTATTGAAAATAGACGAAGTTAAAGTTCACCTCTACAAGAAAGGGCATGCAGAAAATTATTATATATAGACTGTTCTCGGGGAGAATCATACTAGTTTAGATGATGTTAACTTTCAGAATTCTTTTAGTGGTGAGGGTAGCCCCACAACGGAGCATAATATTGAATATATATATACAATGAAATGATGAGGTATGCTTTTGGGATGTTTCCCGGGGTTCAATTCGAACCAAATGACGATGCTAATCGTTTCTATGAACAGTTAGAGGAAGTTAGTCGTCCATTGTATGAAGGCTTGGTACATTCCAAGTTGTCTGTTGCAGTTAGATTGCTAAATATTAAATCGGATAGTTCTATTTCCCAAGCGGGAATGGATTCTATTATTGGGCTTATGAATGAACTTAATCAGAGTAACATTGACTTACCAAAAGATTTCTACACTGCTAATAAATTGATTTCAAAGTTGGGCCTTTCATGAGAGATAATTGATTGTTGTGAGAAAGTTTGCATGTTATTTATAAGGATGACACATCTCTAAAGAACTGTAAATATTGTAATCAACCTCGTTTTAAGGAAGTCATATATGCCAATACAAAAAAGAAGGTTTCAGTTAAAGCGATGAATTACTTACCTCTTATACCTAGGTTAAAGAGGTTGTATGCATCAACGAGCTCTGCTCCTCATATGAGATGGCACTATGAACATAGAAGGCCACCCGATATTTTATGTCATTCGTTATATGGTGTCACACATAACTGGACTAAACAAAGCATATTTTGGGAGTTACCTTACTGAGATTGATAACTAAATCATCTTTTATTGGATGCTCTTTTTCGTTTCTGACACAAAACAAGAAGACATTGAATACTGGATCTGTTCTTACTTTATATTTCTTTTCAGTTGAATCTTTTTCATTTGAGGCCAGAAATATAACTTTGGCAAGCTAGCTTTTACAGTTTCTGCTTTTGTCGAATTTGGAACTCCGGGCAATTATTTCGATCATTTGACACTTTGCCATAAGTGCTTCATCCTATATTATCAATTTTACTTTCCTTATAAATTTAGCATCATTGCGCTATTTGATATATTTGTGATGGTTATTTAAGTTGTTTGAAGAGGTATATCAAATCTAAAGTGGGTGGCCTCACAATAAAATCGTTGTTGGTACACCACTTGATATTATTGCTAACAATGTCATGCCTACCATTTTTCTAAATGAATTTAGACAATATAATACATTCTCAAATTTAATTAGTAATGGGACATTATAATACGTATTCGAATTAAATTAGTAATAGAATTTTTTAAGAAGTATATTCTAAAAGTAATAGGATTACATGACTAATGATATTTACTTATTCAATTTTATATGAATTAGTCAGCCGAAAAGTAATTATACTAATAAGATTACTAAATGTAATCATGTAGGATTGCTAACATTTAGTTTTATGTCCTAAAACTAATAAGATTATAAGGCTAATATCTAGGATTTCGGTTATATCATTTTATTATAAGTTATTATGCTTAATATTATAAAATTATTTTTATAAATTATTGTATTTATACTTTTATAATAATATAGATATGTAAGAACTTTTAAAAAAATTCTTTACTTTTTTTAAGTATCTCTCCTAAATTGAAACGGAGAAAGTAATTAAAAAGAAGTAAGGATATATTACTCGTGGCAAAACTCGTAAATACTTGAAGCGGTTAAAGCCGTCGGCATCTTTATCATCTCACCGTTAATGTCCATCTTATCCAACGGTTTCAAATCACGATCCGAGTGATCTGCTTTAATTGGTCCAATTTAAAATCCCTCCACCTCTATATAAAAGCATCAAAACCCAGTAGATTTGTTCAGTTTTTGCTTTCATCATTTCTTTAGAGTTCAAATTTCAAAGCAAAATTCTTCTCTTTTACAGTAAACAATAATGGCTGGTAGAGGAAAAACCCTAGGTTCAGGAGCTGCAAAGAAGGCTACATCCCGTAGTAGCAAAGCCGGTCTTCAATTTCCGGTCGGTCGTATCGCCCGTTTTCTTAAAGCCGGCAAGTATGCCGAGCGTGTCGGCGCCGGAGCTCCGGTTTACCTCGCTGCTGTCCTTGAATACCTTGCTGCTGAGGTTAATTTCGTCATTCACCTCTTTAATTATTTCATTTTTGCATAATTCAGTTTCTTTGAGTTTCAAATGCTAGGGTTTACAATTCTCTGTTATTAGTTAAGACTATCGCTAATAATTTTTTATTTACAATTTTTTCGTATTTTTAAACAAAAATAATATGAAGTGATTTGGAGTACTAGGTCAAGTTCTCTAATTTTTAGCTAGATCCGATATTAATCTCTTCATGCTTTATATTAAAGTTTATATGCAGATAATATTTATTATAAAATACAGTGCTCAAATAAAATCGAAAATTTCATCGTTAAAACGAAGAAAGTGTTTGCGGAGCCAAAGAATTGAGGTCAAATAAAAAATCTTAATTTTGTAAAGTGAAGTCTATAATGACGGGGTTAATATCTCAGAAATGTTTGAAAGAGCCATTATCAAAGGAAAAAAAATGTTCGCGCTTCAAATACACATGGCCTTAAATACTATGATATTGGAGGATTAATTAAAAAATTTAATTACTATGTTTCTGATTTTTGGAGGTGAATTTTTGGGGTGTTGTGTAGGTAACATGGTGTTAAATAAAAATGATTTTGGTGGAGTTATTCAAAATTTTTATTACTATGTATCTCATTTTGGGAGGTGAATTTTGATGTTATATAGGTGCTAGAATTGGCTGGAAATGCAGCGCGAGACAACAAGAAGACTAGAATAGTGCCAAGGCATATTCAATTGGCAGTGAGAAATGACGAAGAACTCAGCAAACTCCTTGGAGATGTTACAATTGCAAATGGTGGAGTCATGCCCAACATTCACAACCTTTTGCTCCCTAAGAAATCTGGTGCTTCCTCTAAGCCCTCTGCTGATGAAGATTAGACTTGGTTTCATAGTAGCTGTTCTTTGTTTTAGAATAATAGGATCTTAGGTTTTGTTTAGTGTTTTCTAAGTTCTTGTTTTTTAATATTGTTTGGTTAATTAGTTGGTAGGGGTTTATGTTGGTTTGTGAATACAAATGAAACAATGAACGAAGACCTGTGTCTATTTCCTTATTTTCTTCTCGTTGAACTCAGTATCTCCTTACTGTGAGATTGAAATCAATCTATGTTAATGGAAAATACCTTACTTAAATAAGGAAACTTACAGTGTTAGAGCTAAACTATATACTATATGCTGAGAGGACTGTTGCCTCTCATGTACATCTGAAATGCTGATCATTATTAAGCTCTAAAAAATACAGTAAAGAAAAGACTACATTTCATTAGCTTTCAGTAAAATGTGATACTGATTGGTCTAGCTCTAAAACCTGGGAGTTGCATTCTGTCCATCAGTATGTATACCTTATTACCTTGGCTTTTGAGGAATTACCTGTTCAGCTGTTCTCTTTGGCTAAGCTCCTCTTTGGTCAAAAGTAACTTTTTGTTTTCCCTTTTAAAGTTAGGTGTTTGCTTAAAAGCACTAAATAAGTTCATTTTAGAAGCTAGGCCAAACATGCTACAAGTTAGCAAACAATATGTTTATGAGGAATTTTTAGAGATGCATTGAATCTTCTATTTATGTCCTTCGTCTTGGATAGTTTTGCTGACGGGAGGGAGTACCAACTAAAGAGTAAGGGGATCCGGAGGAAATAAGAAGTTTGTTGATACAAAATTGAGAGTGTTTGGTAGTTAATTCCTGCTCTTAGCCCGATTCCAAGACCTGACCAGGTTTTCAAGCAGCCTTGATCAACTATAGGAAAGTACCAGTTTTCCACAGTGACAAGGACTTCGCGCGAAAGCATTGCCTTGAGTCATAACAACAACAACAACAACAACAACAACAACCCAGTATAATCCCACTAGTGGGGTCTGGGGAGGGTAGTGTGTACGCAGACCTTACCCCTACCCTGGGGTAGAGAGGCTGTTTCCAAATGACCCTCGGCATCCTTCCCTTCAAGAACTCCCCACCTTGCTCTTGGGGTGACTCGAACTCACAACCTCTTGGTTGGAAGTGGAGGGTGCTTACCATCAGAGCAACCCACCATGTCAAATAACTTTTGAAATAATAATAATAATCATTAATTATTATGATTAAATGCAAAATACAAGGACTCTTCTTAAAGTCTCAGTTAACTATAATGCAGAGACAAAAGAAAATTTGAAACACTTGAAACTTTCAATTTGTCCCATGAAAAGTTTCTGGCTCTGCTTTGCCAGAAATTGGCTGTGAAACCTGGTTTACCAAATATTAGTTGCACTATGCGTGGCTTGAATTTAATTTGGCTATGCAGCGCCATTTTCAAATTCTCTAATAGTACCAAGTCCCAAGTCATATTTTCTCAAAGTCTCCAAATCATTTTTCATTTCAATATGATAAACTACACAACACATTTGCTAATGTAATTGATTAAGTTCTATGGCCCTATCCTTAATTTTATTAGTTTTCCATCGGGTGTACCTGCACTAGGATTCGGCTAAATTGGCTTCACGCCAGGAAGTTACACATTTGGGGATAAAAGTGCTCCCTAGTAAAGACGATTCCATACCCAGGATTCGAACCCAAGATCTCACCACGACCCTTGCTGGTATTCTATCCTTTTACTTTTAGTTAACAATGTCATAAAGATCTAAGGTAAAAGCAAGAATATTTCTTTTCCTGCATTCTATCTCTCTCTCTACAATGTCAGCAGGAAATATCTAAGGCCTACACATTTTTCACTTTCTTTGCAAGACAATATTGCATGGTCATGAGGTTATACCCTTATTATCTGGTCAAGTGGATATTTCAAAAATCCACTATACACGTGGCTATTTTGGGTTGGCTGTAAGAGGAAATCTTCGATGGGTTGGATTTTTTAAACATAATGTATCTAAAAGAATCTAGTCATGCTTAACGGTGCTGAACTTTGCCAAATGGACAAGAAACCAAAAAATAAAAATATAGCAAATTGTCATTCACCAATTATAAAACAGATGATCATATTCTAGGATGAGGACTTTGGTCCTACTGAGTCATTTATACACAGTTGGTGCAAGCCCATTAAACTCAAGCCATAAATCAAAAACTCTTTCTGTGTAGTAGCTGTATTCAAGAGACGAGTATTTCACGTTATTTCTATAATGGCAGCTGCTACAATGGCTCTCTCTTCCTCTTCTTTTGCCGGAAAGGCGGTGAAACTCTCATCATCTTCCTCTGAGATCACCGGAAATGGAAAAGTCACCATGAGGAAGACTGTTACCAAGGCCAAGCCAGTCTCTTCTGGCAGCCCGTGGTATGGTCCTGATCGTGTCAAGTACTTGGGCCCATTCTCTGGTGAGTCCCCAAGTTACTTGACTGGTGAGTTCCCTGGTGATTACGGGTGGGACACTGCTGGACTTTCAGCTGATCCAGAAACTTTTGCTAAGAACCGTGAGCTAGAGGTGATCCACTGTAGATGGGCCATGCTTGGAGCTCTTGGTTGTGTCTTCCCCGAGCTCTTGGCCCGTAATGGTGTCAAATTCGGTGAGGCCGTATGGTTCAAGGCTGGATCCCAGATTTTTAGCGAGGGTGGTCTTGATTACTTGGGCAACCCAAGTTTGGTTCATGCACAAAGCATCTTGGCCATTTGGGCTTGTCAAGTCGTGTTGATGGGAGCCGTTGAGGGTTACCGTGTTGCTGGTGGACCTCTTGGTGAGGTTGTCGACCCACTCTACCCTGGTGGTAGCTTTGACCCATTAGGCCTTGCTGATGACCCAGAGGCTTTTGCTGAGCTCAAGGTGAAGGAGATCAAGAATGGTAGACTTGCTATGTTCTCCATGTTTGGATTCTTCGTTCAGGCTATCGTCACCGGAAAAGGTCCATTGGAGAACCTTGCCGACCATCTTGCTGACCCAGTTAACAACAATGCCTGGTCCTATGCCACAAACTTTGTCCCCGGAAAGTGAAGTTCTTAAAAATGTCTCCTATGGTTTCTCATTATTTTATGGAGCTTGTAAAGCTATTATAAATTAGTGAAGATGGTTTGTGAATTTTGTTTAATTGTGTAGTTCTCAGTTACATGTTATGTGCTTTCCATGAAATAAGAAAAGTTGGCATTTCAGAGTTACTATAACAAATACTCCATAATAGTAACAACAAAGCGTTTTAATGTTCAAATAAGAATTTGCAGAGCAAAGAAAATTGATACTGAAAGTGAAAAGTGAGGACAATAATTTTTCTTCCAGATCTATGCAAACAAGTTATTTAGGCATTGTTCTACTTATACACACACACCCCTATATTCTTGCTTCTAAACATTATGAAAGTATTTACAAACAACATATATATATTTGATTCACAATTTTTTTAAACTAAAAAAGTAACATATTGTATACATTACAAAAATTCATTGCCCAAGAGACCAGTGTTGTCAATGGCTCGCATAAAGCGTGCTTACCCCCTAAAGCTAGGTGCAAAACAGGCTGAGCGCCTCGCCTCACTTGAAGGAGCTTCAATTCAATCACCATTCATTGACACTAAACGATAAACATCTCACTATTTTAACATCTTTAAATTCCTTTGTCCTTATTACTGTTATTGGTGCAATTGAATTATTACTCCTAAATTATAGATATGCTGCGCTTTTGGCCTTTGACAACACTGCATTAGACATAACTCATTATGAAATGGACCACTTTCTGAGACACCATATGTAATAATCAACAGAACTACTTTGTTCAATTACATTGAAACAAAGAATTACAAGCTAAACTAGGGAAATAATGAATGAGAATTTTCCTAACTACTTTTAAGTTTTAACTACAAGTAGGAGCTTCAGGAAAGGAAATATTGATATAGAACCATGTAATAGGTCGAATTTGTAAGCACATCTTCTGTCTAATCTCTCTCTGCTACAACTGAATCTTCTCTCTAAAATGAATATTTAAACAATCTTTCTTCGTTCCCTCCGAACGCTGCGCCAACCGGACAAAGAAGTAATCTTAGTATATTATCTAGGCATATCTGGCAAAAGATAGAAAACAACGGAAGTTGAAAATCCGTATAGGTAACTTTAACAAAAAGAATAATGCTTACTCAAAGATTCTTAGTATATTAGAATATTACCATTAGAGTATATTAGAGAAACCCTAGCGTCACATAAAGTATGAATTGACATATTATGAACCAAAATGAAGAATTTATGATAATGAGGATTTATACAGCCAACCCCAACTAATTATATAACTTGGGATTGAGGCGCAGTTGTGGTATAATGGTTTTATTTTTTTCATTCTAGAAAACACGAGATCGATTTTTTCCCGGACTAATTCATGTTTTTAGCTACAAAAGGAATAACAAATGACTCGTAGAGGCTCGAGTACATCATGAAGTAGAAGTCATAAATTCTTAGGGCTATCAACACATTGTATACTTGAAGGTATACTAATCAATGCAACATTTATATTTTAATCACTTACTCTGTTTTTAAGATTTTTATGTTTTAATAGGTCTGCAATTTAAGGAAAAAATTACCCTATTTTATGAATTGTTTAGTAAATGCATCACTTTTAAGCTTGCAGTATATATCTATTCAATAGCAATTTGTAGATAATTGATGTATCATGAACTAAAAAGTGATTATTAAATACAATAAATCAGTGATTTTACCCTTCTAGACACCTCAATTGCATGTCTGCAAAAGAAAGTGAACGACTATTTTATATCCTATTTTTATACATTTTTTAAGTCATGAAATTAGAATGAATAGAGCCGGTGTCTCCTAAAGCAGACAAAATTGAAGCAAGCACATGAAGAAAAACACAAAACCAGTTTCATTTTAATGAAACCTTACCTTAAGGAGTATCATCATCTGAACTAGAATCATCAATTCTCCGGTCGGCGATAGCTGGAAAAAGCTTCTGACGGAGATCGAGGGACGGTAAATTGGTGGACTCTGAAGTTTTACCTGCCAAATTCTCTTTCTTTGGCGTACCATTTAGCTTTCTCTGAGCATTTTTCACCTCTATGCATACCTTATCTAAAATTACCAGAAAATCTCGAACAATAACAAACAATCGCAAACCTTCATCTTTCCCTGAATTTCCGTGGAAATAATCACCCGTGCTCTTAACTAGAGCCATAATTCTTTTTTCTTCCTCGAGTAACCACATGATGTCAACCTCAGCATTCTGCACAAAACTCTTTAGGGTCTGGTGAAACCTGTTTTCATCATCTATGTTCTTCATTTCTGAATTTAGGAAATCCCGTGATTTTTTTAGTGCGTGACCAAGCTTGGACACTGTGCCTGTTAAGCTATCTGCATCTAAAATTGCAGCTTTTTTCACATTTTCAAGTTCACTACTCAAACCTGAAACGACCTGTAGACCAGTACTTCGATAATACTCCTCCGAGTCCTGAGACTGATCCTCGGGTAGATCATCGGACTTGATGCTCGACATGCTGCCTCGCTCCCTGGAACGGGCAGCTCGTACACCTTCTGAACGGATTATCTCTTGAACAACAAAATGCAACAATGTAGTTTTCCCATCTATCCCTTTTACATCGGATAGTTTCAGAAGCGTGTCAAGTTTAAATGCTTGAGCACCACCACGAAATGTTCCATCATTCATACGATTGCCAGTTTTCAAAACAGCCTCAAGGAGCTTGTGAAACAGCCTGCTTTTTCGGAGTTCCGTGCAAGCAGCCTGGAGCATAAAATGAAGATGCAGCAAACACCAATGTGAGTATATCCATAGAAGACAAAAGAACGTTAAGGTTATCAATGTAAGATGCAAGAGAGATGCCGCAAAGATAGAAGCTTCTGCCTTCTATTTTGACAATGGTATGAAATACATCACTGAATCTACCCGTTAGAACAGACTCGGTTGTTGGATGGGAGGTTATTTGAGGAAATTGTAATATATGTCACGCAAGCAGATGATATGTTGTAAATCAAACTTTAGCAACAACACGCTTCATGGAGGAAGAACAGCATGTAGCGACACATTGGAAGCAATGAAATCCCTACAACTCATTGGTTCATCTGACAAGTTGACCAAGACTAAACTTTCAAGTACCACTCAACCAAATCCAGAGTAGTTTAGTGTACTTCAACCATAAAAAAATTAAAACAAAAAATAAAAAACAAAAAAATAAAACCAATATGAAACAACTACTAAAAGTTAGGAATATTTACTCATAATCCAACAGTTCATCATGATCAAGAACATTTATCTCACCTCCAAAGTGGCAAATGATTCTTTAACCATTGATGCCTCCTCCTGAAGACTGCACATAAAAAGCAAGGATTCTAGCCTCTTGAAGGCAAATGGAATATCAACCAAGACTTTCAAGAACCGCTCCGCAGGCCCAAGCCGAGAGAGATCCCCACTATAGAGCCTCAGTTTCAATTCTTCATCAGTAGTTGGTGCCATCTTAAGCAAAGTTTGAAGGAGTTCAGAAGGCAGCTCATTTCCTGAGTCAGTATAAAACATTAGTCACTGCTTTGGTAGATGCAAATGTACAACAACCAATATTTCCATTTCCAAGAAATAGCACCCAATTAAAATACAAGTATACTAAACTTTCTCCAAAAAAAATAAAAAATTAAAGACGAATAATGGGTAAGCATCAAATACTTTTTTCATGAAATATAATTTATCTTTTTAGGATAAGGACGAATAATGTAAGTAGAATCACTAAAGAATCATTTTTTATAACGGTGGTGTCCAGACCACCTTGCGTGCAGCCGTGCACCTTAACTATTCCACCGTGTACCTATCACCCATCGAGTAACTCTGTCCGCCCGGACTTAGGCAGATGGAAAGCAATCACATACTCCCTCCGTTTCAATTTAGATGAGGTAGTTTGACTCGACACGGAGTTTAAGAAGAAAAAAAAAAGACTTTTGAAACTTGTGGTCTTAAAAGCTTAAGGGGTAAAAACTTTGTGCGGACGTGATATTTGTGTGGTTATAAAAACTTCTCATTAAGGGTTAAAAGGATAAAATGAAGAGTTTAAAATTGAATTATTTCTAAATTTAGAAATGTGTCATTTATTTTGGAACAAACTAACTAAAAAGGAAAGTACCTCGTCTAATTTGAAACGGAGGGAGTAGTATTTTTGTCTCTGCTGGAAATCACTAGAAAATCATGATATACTAATATAAACAAATTTTATAGGACCTACAAACAATTTTCTTTCTTATCAGAGGGGGATAGACAATTAAAAGCAGCTGAACATGATGCTTTCATTGAGTAGCCAAGTAAGAGAATGGCGAGGCGATCAGTGAAAAACAAAAGAAAAATAGCAGAAAACATCTTAAATTGCTTTCCTTTGAGTAAACAGCTTATTTTTGTACTAAACCTAAAAAGTTTCTACCTTTCATTTGATTGCACATGATAATTAAAGACTATAGTACTCTTTCAGTTCTCAGGTTGATCTCAATCCCAATTAATCACAATAACACCCACATGCGCGAGATGTACCTTTGGGTGGAGGGGGACAATAACATATGTTTTCCAATAAGGTTACAAAGACTATTAATTTTAGTAGTTTCTCGATCTTGATAGGAGAGAAAGAAAGAAAGAAAGGAACAGAAGATCACCTTCTTTGAGAGCATCACAAACTTCTTCAGTTGTCACGTTTAAGGCTTTAAGAAGAATAGATAAATTTTGTGCCTTCCTTTGATCAATAATTTGAACAAATTGTTTGGAAGCATCTTGGGACGTAGAGTCCTTTGAACCATTCTTGTTTTTGTCAGCAGGAGCATATCCAAAGAGACTCTCTATCATCTCTTCGTCAAATCTGTCAAACGATATGCACTGCTCATTAAGCAACCTTACTCAATCAAAACAATCGTAGAGCAACATCAAGCAAGAAGAAAGTACACTTACTGGAAAGATCCTGATTTGATTTGATGCCAAACCATTGAATGGTCAGGGTTGGCTAGAACCTTATCCCAGAAGAAAGGCTTTAGCTTAGTTTTAGAAGCATCAGTCCCTGATCCCTCAGCTGAAGCACTAGAGGATGCATTTGATCCAAGAGGTGAAGGTCGAGGCGGCTTCAACCCCGTGGAAGGAGGACGAGGTGGAGTAGCACCAGGACCTGGAGGTGGTGGTGGCCGAGGACCAGCCTTCGCACGAGTTGGTATAGGTGGTGGTGGAGGAGCCCCTGGTGCAGGAGGACGTGGACCGCTAGATGAAGGTTTCTGTGGTGGTGGAGGTGGCGGCGGAGCAGCTAAATTGGCTGGCTTGGCAGGAGACAGTGGGTCTTCAAAAGGATTCACCCTACCGGGAGGAGGTTTAAGTGGAGGCAGTCCATGTGTCCCGATCCTTCCGGGTGGTACCTGTGCAGAATCCCCTGCTGCAGCCAGAGCAATGCCGGTAACAGTTCCTAAAGGGATCTCAGTTTTGGAAACATTAAGACCGTTCGGCTCCATGTAGAAACTTTTACCCATTTTATCGTCGGAATTGTCACTGACTGAATGATTACCAGTATTACTCATCGAAGCTCCTAAAACAGATGACTTGTGTAATGAAGCTGAAAGATTGAAGTCTCAGAAACATCAGTACTCCAAAAGCCAAAATCAATACATACACATATTTATATATACAAGAGAAATAAGGAACAGTGTATATACCAACAGAATAGTCACTCATGCTTAAGCTAAGAAGAGGTCTCTCGTCATTCCTTCCTTTTCTGGATCCAGCCCCACAAACCTTGCAATAGCATATAAAAAAGAGTGCAACAACAACAAATGTGACAGCAGCAGTTACAAGAACTGCAACAAGAACTGTTTTCCTGTTGCTTTTTCGCTTATTTGAGTGTACATCTGAAGTAGCATTTTGACTAGTAGAAGAATGATCACTAGGTGCAGAGCTTTTGCTTGAATCATTGTAGTCTCGAGGGAAAAATGGCTTTGAAGGAGGACGGGCAGGTGGCGTAGAATTCGGAGTTTCAGAACTGGAAGTTTTTGCTGAATTAGGTGAAGGAGCAGGAGCAGGAGCATCTCCAAACTGAAGCAATTCACGCCGTGTAGGTGCACTGTACCAAGAAAAGAGAAAGTCGGTGCACCTGGTATACCATGTAGGTGGATGCTTCTCCTCTCCGGAAATAAGAAACAGGAGATTTTTCTTCACCATACATCCCATAAGGGCTTCCTTAGTGAGTGGATGCAAGATATCGACATGTTTCTCTTTATTTTTAGTTGACGATCTTCTATTAGAAAGGATTTTGTGGCTCCCACTTGATTCTTCAAGATCTTCAACAGCACCATTAGCATGTAATAACTCTAGCCTACAGTTCAACCATAACAATTCAGCCTGCAGCAGAAGATTACAATCAGAATTGCTTATGAATACTTATTCTCAAAGACGTACAAATGAAAATACTACCTATAAGGCTATAAATATGTAAGAGGAGAGAGAGCTGTTGATGCTGGTCCGAATTAAAAAACTTGGAAGTACGGAAAATTGAGGGGAAACATTTGGAACTTCTGATGAAAGAGTGACTGTTTGGATCAATATATAGGAAAATTGGCAGCAGGTAAGTGAAAGGAAACTATAGACCAGTAGAATGTAGCGTTGCCAATAGCGAAAAGCATAAGAAGTGCCTCGCTATAAGGGCTGGCTGGTCAAGAGAACAACACGACAATCACCTAGTTGATCTAAGGAATGAACTCAAGATTCCATCTAAATGAAGTGATGCATAGATTGCTCCATTCTTTCACAAAATGGCATATCAAATGCTTCACAAATTAAAAAGTGATGCTAAAAGCAAGAAAATTATTACACAGTACAAAGTTTGTGAACATGGATACGGAAACATATGCTCATTATGACTGAAATACTGCTACATATTTCTCAAAAGTGGCGGGATCAAATAATGTTAATTTTTCATCGAACTGCTCCATAGGAGCAATCCATGACATTCATTCTATCCCTGTCCAAACACACTATTTTTCTAATTACAAATTAAGTAAACCAAAGAAACCTATCAAAAATTCAAAAAGCAGAAAAATATTCAAGCATTGTGTAAAAATAAATGAAGAAAGTTGTTAGTACCAATTCTTGGTTGATCTCCCCGGAACTGATTTGATTGACCAGCAAATGTTCCACCGACTTCTTGCTATCAGTTGCTGCTACTATAATAAAAAGAGTACTGATAAAAAAACACAATTGGGCTACTCCTCTTACACCCATTTCCTTTTGAATCAGTATAAACAAAGCAACCAATACTTATCATGAATAACTCAACATACCCCCAAACCCCTTTTTGTTCCCTGCTCAAATCTCACAAAAGGCCAAGTCTTTGCAGCATTTACCACTAACCCTATGGAAATCTTCTGAAGAACACCTTTCAAATATCCAAATCACAAACTTCTCAAATAAAAACTCACTGACCAACTTCCTATTTTCATGCAAGAACTCAAAACAGTGGCATCAAACACACTGTATAAACCAATAAACCAAAAGGGATTTCACTCCCTCCTAAAAATCCCACTATAGGTCAAGTCTTTACTGCATTTACCACCAACACTATCGAATTCTTCTCAAGAAAACCTCTCGAATATCAAATTCACAAACTTTTCAACAAAAATCTCACTGACCCACCTCAGATTTTCATTCAAAATCTCAAAAACAGTGGCATTAAACACCTGTATAAACCAATAAATCAAAAGGGATTTCACCCCTCCTAAAAATCACACAAAAGGTCAAGTCTTTACTGCAAAATCCCACTAAAGGTCAAGTCTTTACTGCATTTACCACCAACCCCTTTGCAGTTTTCTGAAGAACACCTCTCAAATATCTAAATCACAAACTTTTCAACAAAAATCTCAGTGACCCACCTCAGTTTTTTCAAGCAAGAACTCAAAACAGTGGCATCAAACATACACTAAATAAACCATAAAATAGAAAGAAAAAAAAACTCAGCTTTAACACAAAAGACCAACTGACTGAATCAAGAAGTAGTCAATTCAAGAAGGCAATATTGTCAAAAACAAACTAGAATAATTCCAATGAATTGGTCATCAAAGCCAAATTCTTTAACTTGTGTTTTTATCAGATCGAGCAAAAAGAAGCTAAAAATACAAAGAATAAAGAATTGTAAAGGGTGAGTTTAGGGAAGGCGCGTGAGTTGACCAGAGAAATTTCTTTTGTGTAAGGCAGCCGTGTCTGAACGCAGATGACAATGTTTTTACTATCTTTAATGTTGTTTCTTGCTCTGTTCAATTTATCTAGAAGTGTACAATTTAGATATTTTGTTCACTTCATTTCCCTGTATTTTTTTTTCTTTTCTGTTCGACTAGTAATTGAGTTTAATATTTACACACCACTAGGTGTAAAAGATATTTATGGTATCGTATTATTTAAATGTCAGATATATATTATGATTCATCGGAAGTGTACATGATCGTTTGGTTTAAAAACAAATCATGTTTGAATTAATTATACTGAAATTAGTTAAACTGTATTTGATAGTAAATATTTTATATGTGGAATAATCGGTTAAACTGTATTCAGAAAACAAAATGATATAAAATAATCAGCTGAACTGTATTTGATAGTGACTTTTTTTTTTCTTTTTTGTATTCTAATACTAGACACACTTTTAGTTTCCGTTGAAAAATTAGTATTTATTATTATCATAGAAATAAACAAGAAAATGACTCGCGTCGGAAAGGTATAATTTCGCATGTTGGATATTGGGGAAAATATACTACTACTTGTATTATCATGGACTTTTTTGTTTTCTTAAGATACTCCTTTCGTTTTATATCACTTGCACAATTTTCAAGAATTTAAATTTATTATCTTTTCAATAATTGTTTTTTTACTAACGTGCTTTTTTTCATCATCACTATATATATATATATATATATATTACTCTCTGCGTCTCATATTAACAGTCGTGATTACTAAAAAAAATTATCTCAAATTATTTGTCATTTTAGAAGTTCATGACAAAATTAATTATATTTTTCTTTTTTTATTCTTAGTAATAATTATCCTAGAAAACTACAAACACCATAATTATGAATAATTTTATTCAAATACCAAGAAATCAATCTTATTATCTTAAACATTTTAATCATTTTTGCACTAATGCAATCAATATTGTAAATACCGAAATTCTTTAAACTCTGAAAGACAAACGAGAATTGCCCACAAATATTAAGAAAATGAAGTTTGTCATTTAAGTTGCGTCGCGAAGCTAGAGTGCCGAGAACGAGAACGGATTCGGACGAGTCCAATAGCTTTGGTTCGAATCCCTGTATTTGTTTTAGAAACTCATTAAATATGTATAAATTATTAATTTAAACCCCATTAATTTAAAAGAATTATAATCCCGAACCCATAAGTTTAAAATCCTAACTCCACCTCTACGTCTCAACAATGACTTCAACAAGACCTTGAGAAAAGGCATTTCAATTTTCGGAAGGTTGACAAGATTTACCATTTCTAAAACTGATTCTTTTTCAGCTTTCGAAATTTATTGGATTCGATTAATTCACATTAAGTAGGCCTATTAAGGACGGTAAAGCATGTCTTGCGGAATTTTTCATTTTTAAGTTTAAACATAATATACGTCTAAATATGATTCGTATCGGATAGACCTATTAAGAGGGTAAAGCATGCCTTACAAAAAAGAATATTTATTTTTAAAATCTAAATTCTAACTTAAAGAAGTAATGGTTCTTATAATGATTAGATTACATAGAATCCTGCCTTTTACTTTTAAATTTCCTATCCATATGCTACTTTTTCTTCTGTTTCTCTATTTAATTTTTGGTTGACAGGGGAAAGATCCAAAATGGACAGTAAAAGTGGTAAAAGGAACAGCCGTTGGTTTTCCGTTTTCCCTTTTCACTTGCTTTTACTTCTTCTTTTATGGGCAAGGAAAGTAAAGTGATAGGTGTAAAAGACTATATTAAAGTAATTATTGTCATAAGAAATATTAAATTATGAGGATGTCTATTCTTCATTTATGATCTTCATCTCAAATGCTTAATCACATATTCAATGACATATTTTTTATGTTTAATGACATATTCAATAACATATTTTCTTCACTTTTCATGCTTATATAAAGGCATTGTAATAGATATATAGGAAAATACACACAATTGAAGAAGAAATAAGAATCTATCATCTCTTTCTCTCTATATCTCTTAGCTTGTTTTTCCTTGTTCTATATTATTACTTTGAGTTATATTTTATAACACGTTATCAGCACGAGACTCTACCGTCTCAAGAAACTCTTTGAGAAGACTAAACAAATATAGATATCTTTCAAAGCAAACTTGGATCAAAATTCAATTGTAAAAATATTTGCTTAATTGATTCATGTACAACACATACAATATTCAAAGAGAAAAAATATTTCTCTCATTTAAGTATGTGTAAGGCAGATGTTACTATAATTTCTGGCAGTAGTAATCTAATTGAAGGCTCTGGAAGAGCTAATATAACTCTGCCTAAGGGAATAATACTTATCATAGAGAATGCAATGTTCTCCTCCAAGTCCAAAAGGAACTTGTTGAGTTTTAAAGATATCCGTCGAAATGGATTTCATATTGAGACAATAGATGAGAATAATCTCGAATATCTCATCGTTACCAAGAATGTCTCTGGCCAGAAAAGGGTTATTGAGAAGTTTCCATCTTTATCTTATGGCCTGTATTGGACAAAAAATAGTGCAATTGAGGCACATTCTATCGTAAACTAAAAGGTTTCTAGTTTCAATACTTTTGTACTTTGGCATGATCGATTGGGACATCCTGGATCAATTATGATGAGACGAATTATAGAGAACTCAAATGGGCATCCATTAAAGAATTTAAAGATTCTTTTAAATAATGAGTTTTCTTGCACTTCTTGTTATCAAGACAAGTTGATTATTAAACCATCACCAACAAAGGTTGGGATTAAGTCCACTGCGTTTTTGGAACATATACAAGGGGATATTTGTGGACTTATTCACCCACCTAGTGGGTCGTTTAGATATTTTATGGTCTTAATAGATGCATCTTCTAGATGGTCTCATGTGTGCCTATTATCATCTCGCAACCTGGCATTTGCAAAATTAATCCAATTGAGTCTATTCGACTTGATAATGTTGTTGAGTTTTCATCCCAAGTATTTAATGATTATTGCTTATCAATTGGGATAAAAGTGGAACATCGTGCAGCTCGTGTTCATACTCAAAATGGCCTTGCAGAGTCTTTGATTAAACGTCTGCAATTGATAGCAAGACTGTTACTCATGAAAAAAAATTTACCCACTTCTGTTTGGGGTCATGCCATTTTGCATGCAGCAATGCTAATTCGTCTCAGACCGACTAATTATCATAAATATTCCCCATTGCAATTAGTTTTTGGTCATGAACCTAATATATCCCATCTAAGAATGTTTGGATGCGCTGTATATGTGCCTGTAGCACCGCCATATCGTACCAAGATGGGTCCCCAAAGAAGGTTAGGAATATATGTTGAGTTTGAATCGCCCTCCATTATTCGCTACCCTGAAACATTAACGGGAGATTTGTTCACTGCTCGATTTGTAGATTGTCGATTCGATGAGGCATTTTCCCCAAAATTAAGGGGAGCAATTGGTGAAATCAAATGTAAAATTTCTTGAAAAAATCCATCATTATCTCATCTTGATCCACATGCCTCTATTTGTGATAAAGAGGTACAAAAAATTATCCATTTGAAGAAAATAGCAAATCAATGCCAGATGCATTTACGGATCTGAAAAGGATAACAAAATCATATATCCCTGTAGAGAATATTTCAATCCGTATTGATGTCCCTATTGGAAAATCTTCTAGTGTCATAGCTAATGAGTCAAAAGCACGCCTAAAGCGTGGCAGACTATTGGGTTCTAAGGATCGAAATCCTAGAAAAAGGAAAATAAATGATCAAGATGACACTACGAAAGAGTCTCACAAAGAAACCCATGATTTAACCAATCCTGAAATTCATGAGGATATCGATGAGCCTAAGACTCAAGAAAATAAGGAACTATCAATAAATCCAATCGATATTGAGACAAATTTGAATCGATTGAATATAGTGGTGGATTATGTCTTTGCATACAATGTTGC
>AWOL01S0010276.1:18696-65343 GCA_000715115.1 Nicotiana otophora | reverse complement strand
TGGAGAATGTCGACAAAGACGTGATTGGCCAAAATGGCAAGAAGCAATCCAATCTGAGTTGGATTCACTTGCGAAACGTAAAGTTTTTGGGTCTATAGTCCAAACACCTAATGGTGTTAAACCTGTTGGCTATAAATGGGTCTTTGTACGTAAAAGAAGTGAGAAAAATGAGGTACAAAGATATAAGGCACGCCTTGTTGCACAAGGATTTTCACAAAGGCCTGGTGTCAATTATGAAGAGACGTATTCTCTTGTTATGGATGCTATAACGTTCCGTTATCTCATTAGTCTTGTTGTCCGTGAAAAGCTTGACATGCATTTAATGGATATGGTTACAGCCTACCTATACGGCTCACTTGATAATGAGATATACATAAAAATTTCCGAGAGATTTAAAATACCTGCGTACATAATTCAAAGTCCAGGAAAATATTTTCAATCAAATTGCAAAGATTTTTGTATGATCTAAAGCAATTAGGAAAAATGTGGTATAACCGCCTTAGTAAATATTTATTAAAGGAAGGTTATATAAATGATTCTATTTGTCCATGTGCTTTTATAAAGAAACAACATCGGAGTTTATTGTACTTGCCGTATATGTTGATGACATAAACCTTATTGGAACTCCTACAGAACTCCAAAAGGCAATTGATTATTTAAAGAAGGAATTCGAGATGAAAGATCTCGGAAAGACAAAATTATGTCTCGGTTTGCAAATTGAACATTTGGCAAACGAGATTTTTGTTCATCAATCAGCCTACATAGAAAAGGTATTGAAACGGTTTTACATGGATGAAGCACATACATTAAGTACTCCGATGATTGTTCGATCACTTGATGTGAATAAGGACCCGTTCCGACCTCAAGAAAAGAATGAAGAGCTTCTTGGTCCTGAAGTACCATATCTTAGTGCAATTGATGCACTAATGTATCTTTCTAACACTACAAGGCATGGCATAACTTTTTCAGTTAATGTCTTTGCAAGATATAGCTCTGCTCCTACAAGGAGACATTGGAATGGAATCAAACACATATTGCGGTATCTAAAAGGGACTACCGATACAGGCTTATTTTATGGCAATGATTGCAGTCCTGATCTTGTTGGTTATGCCGATGCTGGGTATTTATCTGACTCACACAAGGATCGATCTCAAACTGGCTATGTGTTTGCATGTGGAGGCACTGCAATATCTTGGCAATCGACTAAGCAATCAATCGTGGCTACTTCATCTAATCATGCTGGATAATTGCTATTCATGAAGCAAGTCGAGAATGTGTATGGTTGAGATCTGTAATACACCTAATTCGAGACAAATGTAGTTTGAAGTGTGACAAACTACCTACAATTTTGTATGAAGAAAATGCAGCATGCATAGCTCAATTGAAAGGAGGATTCATAAAAGGAGATAGAACAAAACACATTTCACCAAAATTATTTTTCACACATAAAGAATGGTGATATCAGTGTGCAACAGATCCGTTCAAGTAATAATATGGCTGATTTGTTCACCCAATCTCTACCGACGTCAACCTTCAAGAAACTAGTATACAAGATTGGGATGCGAAGGCTCAAGGATGTGAATTGATGCTCTCATCAGGGGGAGTTAATACGCGGTGTACTCTTTTTCCCTTACAAGGTTTTGTCCCACTGGTTTTCCTTGCAAGGTTTTTAATGAGGCAACCAAAAAGCGTATTCCTAAACATGTATACTCTTTTTTCTTCACTAGGATTTTTTTTCTAATAAGGTTTTAACGAGACACATTATCTATAGACATCCGAGGGGGAGTGTTATAAGAAATATCAAATTATGGTGGATGTCTACTCTTCCTCAATGATCTTCATCTCAAATGCTTAATGACATATTCAATGACATATTTTATATGTTTAATGACATATTTTCTTCACTTTTCATGCGTATATAAATGCCTTGTAATAGATAAGAAAATACGCCCAATTGAAGAAGAAATAAGAATATCTCCTCTCTTTCTCTCTATATCTCTTAGCTTATTTTTCCTTGTTCCATATTATTACTTTGAGCTATATTTTATAACAATTATTAAATTGAGTCCTATTAATTAAATTCCATAGTTATAAAGCTGATGGTAAAGGAGCACTAGTCTTAAATTATGTTATCCTATTCTGTGGAAAATAAAGTTTTTAAATTTCTGCATCCTATTTTTAAGGAATTTATTTCTTGAATTATTTGATAGGTGTAGGGATGGACCGTGGACGTCGACTGGAATTTTGTCAGCTTTTCAAGTATAGTTTTTGACCTTTAGCAATGAAGCCTGCTTTAATTTTTGTAGTTTTAATTATGGTCGATCATTTTCCGGATCCCGTTACGATTTAAATCAAATAGTACAGCGTAAATTTTACTTTGTACCCTCTTTCAAATTTATATATCTTTTTTTTTTATGTGTACAACATATATAATTCGAGCAAGCAATGAAACTAAACGAGTCAATAATCACTCATACCTCAACCCAAAACTAGTTGAAATCCGGATATATAAATCTCTATATAAATTTATAACCTTTTAACCTGCCTATAAATGTCTCCACAAAATATTTTAAGTACTAATGGGTAGAGGTAGAGGCAAGAATTTATATAAAGGGATTTAAAAGAATTTAGTATTTTATACCTATTACCAAGAATAACTTTTGAACACCGCACTAAAATTTTGTTCAAAATTCAACAACTTACATGTAACCAAAAAAAATTATTTTTACTCTATTTGCACATATAATTTTCCTAAGACGGAGATTCAGTTAAACCCTTTCCTTCTACTCAGTTCTGCCACTGCTAGCGAGTATTGTTATTTTCATGAAAAAATTACTTTTATCACCGGTAAAGTTTGTGGTGAAATAGTTTTCATTAGTTTCATGAAAAACTGACACTTACCACCACTAAAGTCTGCAGTGAAATAGTAAGTACTTTTTCATTCTTAATAAGAGGTCTGGCGTTCGAATCCTGAATGCAGGACCGACTCCAACCTTATGTGGAGTAAGGCTTGTGCCTTAGGGCTCTAAATTTAGGGGGCCTATTTTTAAAAAATAATAGGTTCATATGTATTTAAAAAATAATATTTAGTATTTTTAATACAAAATTAGAGTTTTTAATATAAAGGAAAGAAATTTTTTTATATATACAAATAAAATAATAATTTGACTTGCTTAAAAATGGGTAGATAAATAGCTTTCATCACTTTTAGTTTTTTATTTTTTACTCCTTCATTAAAAAATTTGCTCTCTTCCTTAATTTGTCCAAGTCAATCTTTTTTTTTTTCCAACCTCTTTATATTTCAGAAAATCCTACATATTTTTTATGTTTCTCTTTGATATTCTTACTCACTTCTTTCTCCAAGATTTCATGTTGGAAACTAAACCAAGATTAATTAGTATTCCTAAATTATCTATGATTTGATATTTGGTAGTTTATTTAATTCATGTCTAGTTAGGTTTTGTTTACCAATTTTATATTAGAATAGGTTTTTGGTTTTGTAGTATTATAAATAAAGGTGCTACTACTTATTTTCTTGTAGAGAGATTCAAGAGTTTATGAGTTGTGAAAAAATCTTCTACCACGTTCTCTCCCTAGTTTAATAAATTTCTTCAATATAGTCTTTGTTGAATTTTTCACTTGTGCCTAAATTATTATTGGGGGTATTTCAATTCTTCAAATTGGTATCAGATCTTGTGTGAGATTCTGTTAGAGTCGGTGGAGATATCCAAAAAAACAAATTATGGATACTCCATATTTACATGATTGCCATGTTTTCAAGTTTGATGGCAAAAATAATTTTGAAGACTGACATCAATATATGAAATATTTTTTCAATGTTGTTGGATTATGGTCCATTATTAAAACAAGATTTGAGGAACCCTCAGAAGGTACAACATAGACAGGTGATGCGGCTATGCAATTAGAAAAAAATAAACAATTGGATTATAAGACACGTTATTATCTCACCAACAAGGTTGAATTACGTGTATCTAACAAATTTTTGCATGCAAAAACAACAAAAAAGGCTTGGACAATCTTGGTGAATTCACATCGAGGTTCTGCCGAAGTAAAGAAAGTCAAATTGCAAGAGCTAAGGAGACAGTACGAATTGGCCCAAATGAAACCAACATAGTCCGTTAAAGAATTCATTACAAGAATTACTAATATTGTCAACGGCATGAGGACCAATGGAGAAGTATTAGATGAAGTTAACGTGGTTAAAAAAATATTGCGGTCCTTGAGTATAAAATTTCACGCGAAGAAGGTGGTTCTTGAGGCTACCAAAGATATTAGCACTTTTACACTTGATGATTTAGAAGGTGAATTGGTGACATATGAGATGTCCCTGACTGAAGACACACCCGAAATAGTGGAGGAGGCATTGCAAGCAAAGGTGAATCAACATAAAACAAAAGAAGAGACAAGTTATCCTAAAAAAATAAATCAAAGAGGCCAGAATTTCAGAGGTAGAGATCATGGTAGAAGTAACTTTCGAGGCCGTGGTAGAGGTAATTTTTCTTATCAACAAAGAAATAGTAACAATTTTTTGAAGGAACAACAAGGTCATCAAAATTTTTAAAAACGTGATAAATCTAAGATTCAGTGCTATAATTGTGGTAAATTTGGACATTATGAAAGCGAATGTTGGTCTAATAAATATGGTAATAAAGAAGTACATGCTAAGATGGCTGAAAATAATGAGGATAAACAAGTGACTTTATTGTTTTCTAGTTCTGAGGTTGAAGAAACTAAAGGGAATAAATGGTTTATTGATTCGGGCTGCAGCAATCATATGAGTGGAAATAAGAAATTATTCACTGATCTGGATGAAACATTTTGAAGTACAATAAGATTTGGAAATAACGCAAAGGTGCGTGCTGTTGGAAAGAGAAAAATTCGTATTATTATGAAAGATGGTTCTTCTAATTTTATATCAGATGTGTTTTATGTGCCAAGTCTTCATCATAATTTATTGAGCTTGGGGCAACTATCAGAAAAGGGGTATGATTTGCATTTTAAGTATAGGATTGGCACAATCAGTAATGATAAATTTGGACTAATTGCAAAGTTTAACATGAACAATAGTCGTTTGTAGCCTCTTTATCTCAATAGTGATGATTTACCTTGCTTTAGTTATATAAACTATGACGATACTTGGTCGTGGCATCTACGTCTTGGGCATTTTAATTTTGGGAGTTTGAAATTTCTTGCAAGAAAGAATATGGTTGATAGTTTGCCTTCTATTGATTTTCCTGACAAGAAGTGCGAGTCGTGTATTATGGGAAAGAAGTACAGAGAATCTTTTCAGAAAGGCAAGACTTGGAGAGCTAATGCACTATTGCAGTTAATTCATTTAGATTTATGCTCAGTTGAAGTTTCTTCTAATGGTGGTAGTAAGTATTTTATTATTTTTATTGATGATTTCAGCCGAAAGACTTGGGTATATTTTTTGAAAAATAAATCTGATGCATGTGATATTTTTAAGAGTTTCAAAGTTTATGTGCAGAAGCAAAGTGGGTATTTTATTAAAAAATTGAGGACTGATAGGGGCACTGAATTTTTTGTTTGTGATGATTATTTGAAAAAGTATGGTATTAAGCATCAATTGACAGCTAGATATACACCTCAGCAAAATGGCGTAGCTGAAAGAAAAAATAGAACAGTGATGGACATGGTGAGATCTATGATACATTCCAAAAATATTCCAAAAGTTTTTTGGGCAGAAGCCGTTTCTTGTGCAATTTATGTATTAAATAGGTGTCCTACACGGTCTAATTTTGAAAAAACTCCATAAGAGGTCCGAACAGGTAAGAAACTAAATATTTCTCATCTAAAAGTATTTGGTTGTCTTACTTATGCTCATGTTCCTGATACTTTGAGAAAGAAATTGGATGATAAAGTTGAAAAGTGTATTTTTATTGGTTATAGTCATGAAATAAAGGGTTACAAGTTATTTAATCCAGATACAAGAAAAGTGATTATTAGCAGAGATGTGACCTTTGATGAGCAGAGTTCTTGGGATTGGTCAAAGAAGGATTCTGAACCATCTAGGTCTCAACCAATAATTCTAGTCATAGAGAAAGGAAGTTCTAGCAGACATCAAGAGAAATATGCAGTAGATCCTGTTCAAGCAGAGACGTCCAGTCGCCCACAAAGACAATACCAATTACCAGCTCGTTTGCAAGATTATATTGTTGGCGATAATAATGATTTATCCGATGAAGATATTGTAAATTTTGCCTTATTTACAGATTGTGATCCAATTACTTTTGAGGAAGCTGTTAAAGATGATCGATGGGTTCATGCAATGAATGAAAAAATTCATGCTATTGAGAAAAATAATATATGGGAATTGACTACTTTACCACCCTCAAAAAGACCAATTGGAGTCAAGCGGGTATACAAGACCAAGTTCAAATCAACTGGAGAAGTGGATCGCTTTAAGGCAAGATTAGTTGTTAAAGGATACAAGCAGAAGGCAGGTACTTTGAGGTATTTGCAACTGTTGCTAGACTTGATACTATTCGTATGATAATTTCTCTTGCTGCCAATGATTGCTGGAAAAATTTTCAAATGAATATGAAATCTGCTTTCTTAAATGGTGTACTTGAAGAAGAAGTGTATGTTGAGTAGCCTGTTGGTTATGTCAAAAGGGGTCAAGAAAATAAAGTTTATAAGGCATTATATGGATTGAAACAAACACCTAGAGCTTGGCACACTCGTATTGATTCTTATTTTATTGGACATGGATTCTAGAGATGTCCATATGAGCATACTTTATATATCAAATTCAAGCGTGGCGAAGATATTCTCATTGTGTGCTTATATGTGGATGATTTAATTTTTACTGGCAATAATCCTAAATTAATTTATGAGTTTAGGGAGGCAATGATTAGCCAATTTGAGATGACTGATTTGGGTTTAATGTCTTATTTTCTTGGCAGTGAGGCATCTTAATTAGATAATGGAATATTTATCTCTCAGAAAAAATATGCCGGTAATATTCTAAAGAGATTTTATATGGATAAAGCCAAACTAATTTTGACCCATGTTGAAGAAAAATTAAAGTTGGTTAGAGATGGGACTGGTGACTTTGCTGATGCTAAATATTTTAGAAAATAGGTAGGGAATTTAAGGTACTTGACTTCTACAAGGCCTGATATTACTTATGGAGTTAGATTAATTAGCAGATTTATGGAGACTCCACGACAATCCCACTTGCAAGCGGCAAAGAGAATTTTGAGATATATTCAAGGTACGTAGACTGATGGTATATTTTATTCAAAGACTAATGATAGCAGTCTTGTGAGATTTACATACAGTGATTGAGTTGGTGATACGATACAAAGAAAAAGTACTTCTGGCTATGCATTTTATTTGAGTTCTGGTGTATTTTCTTGGTCTTCCAAAAAGCAACAAGTTGTTGCTTTATCAACAGCTGGAGCAGAATATATGGCTGCAACAAGTAGTGCTACACAAGCATTGTGGTTAAGAAGAATGCTTGGATTTCTTCAACACAAGCAAGACAATCTTACAATAATTTTTTGTGATAGCAGGTCTGCAATTGAGTTAACAAAGAATCCAGTTTTTCATGGGCGTAGCAAACACATTGATATCAAATTTCACCTTTATTCGTGACTTTGTTCAAGACAAGGAGATAATTATTGAGTATTGCAAAACTGGAGAGCAAGTTGCTGATGTTTTCACAAAACCACTAAAATTGGAGTTATTCATCAAGTTGAAGATGTTGGGCATGATCAAATTTGAAGATCTTGGTTTAAGGGAGGCTATTGGAAAATAAACCAAGATTAATTAGTATTCCTAAATTGTCTAGGATTTGATATTTGGTAGTTTATTTAATTCATGCCTAGTTAGGTTTTGTTTACCAATTTTATATTGGAATAAGTTTTTGGTTTTGTTGTATTATAAATAGAGGTGCTACTACTTATTTTCTTATACAGAGATTCAAGAGTTTATGAGTTGTGAAAAAGCCTCCTACCACGTTCTCTCCCTAGTTTAATAAATTTCTTCTATATAGTCTTTATTGAATTTTTTGCTTGTGCCTAAATTATTCTTTGGGTATTTCAATCCTTCAATTGCTCACCTTCTTTCTCAAAGATTTCACTAGTTCAAGTGTTCATCAATACTTTTAAGCTTCCAATAGTTCTATACTTCTATTGCTTTGAAAAATCTTATCTAAGATCAACAATATCTCAAGAAAGATTAAATAAGTTTGCTATATTATCAATCGAGCAAGAATTATTAGAGAAAATTAATTATAAAAAAAATTATTAATAACTTTATATCTCAAAAAGTTAGAAGAATAGACTTCAAATAAAAACATATCTTATAACTTTCTTTTAAAATTTAGGCCTCATATTAAACTTTGGCTTTAGGCCCCGTACGTGCTTGAGCCGTCCCTGCCTGAATAGAAACGCTTTTGTAGAAATCACTTTACCCTCGAAGCTAGACTTTTCGGTACAAATTCGAACTAAACGGGTCCTAATACAACTATTGAATAAACCAAATAATAAATGAGAATAAGAAAAAGACACTTACCAAATGCTACCACAAAAACATTGCTCTTTCTCCATTAAGTTCAAACTTATTCCAGATGATTTTTTTAAAGAAAACCCAAAGAAAAATATTGGTGCAAGCATGGGTTTGTCGGGCTAATTCATATGATCATTCAACTTTTAATTTATTGCACAAAGTCATAATATTAGTTTTTGTAATGAAAAGTAACTCACTAATGACTACATTGCACAAAAAATAAAAAAACGCCGAAAATGTTAAATCTGGTTCTGGAAACACAAATAGGTTACCACTTTAGTAACTCACCTTACATGCCATGGATGACATGTGGTGCACGGGATGGGGCGGGTCTTCCCTTAACTAGATGTTTCTGGTCCGAGCCTTAGGTATGAAAAAATCCTTGGTAGAGAGCGTTTCCCTCCAAATGGAGCCCTACGCGGCGCGAATCCGGATATAGTCGGGGCCCAATGCAGATACCGAACACCGGATACTGGATAAGAAATAAAAAAAATAACTCATTTTCTGACCTACTTTAACAAAAAGTTCCATGAAGTGTTACATGATGAAATACAATATTTGGCGTTCACATGAACCCAACAGCTTTTGTTCGATTATGTATAAGTTTTAAGAAATTTACTAAAAAAAAAATAGTTAGATGTACAAAGTATCTCACATTTACACAGATTTTAAGTAAGGACTGTACCCTAAGAAATCCACTAAATATTTTATTGTGAACTCTATTTTATTTTAAATTAACTTAAAGTCGTTGTAAGAACGCATAAATATTAAATCATGGATTTGACTCCAGATGTATTCCATGATGATTGATGAAAGACATTGGGTAGGAATGAGTGTTTTGAAGTCTTAATATATGTCCAGTGCACTGCTTTCAAAAGGGGATGTAGCTCAGATGGTAGAGCGCTCGCTTAGCATGCGATAGGTACGGGGATCGATACCCCGCATCTCCATTTATTTGTCCTTTTTCTCATTCTTTGTTTCTGAGAATGTTATTCAGAAAGTGCAAAAGGTAAAGGACAGAACCTCTATTTTACTGTGTTGCTTTTTCGTTACTCTCTTTTACTTGTTATGCAATGAAAAAGGAAATCAATTGAAATTCCAACAAAGTTCTAAAATTTACTAGTAACATTTCTCTTGCTGTAAGAAAATTACTACTTCCATATGTTTCATTCATTTTGAATCTACAGAATGACAATAGAATCCAAGTATATGTAATTTAAGCCATTTTTTCCATGACTTCTTGTAGAATTGTAGTTGTTTCTTGATAACATTTTTGTGTTTGAGGCAAGTTCTTTTGCTTCACAGCATCTTCAAGCTGCATAAAAAATGGAGCAAAAACACAAGGGGGTTATTAGAAAGCTGCTATTTTTACATACACGTTGCTCAAACTCTTCAAAAATACTACCAGCCGCCAGTAACGGAGTCAGAATTTTCACTATGGGGTGTCAACATTTAAAGAAGTAAATCTACGAATTAGTCAAGGGGATTCAATACATACGATATATACATAAAAAAAATAATATTTACCTATCTACAACAATAACAATAAACTCAGCATAATTCCACAAGTGGGGTCTGGGGAGGATAGTGAGTACGCAGACCTTACCCCTACAGTGAGTGTAGAGAGGTTGTTTCCAGTAGACTCTCGTCACGAGGAAATTTTTTTTTTTAACCTATCTAAACAGTATATTTTCCCGACGAAGGGTGTCCCCTCGGAGCTATGTAGCTCCACCACTGTTGGCGGCCTGGTGGGTGAAGGATCAGATCCAACACGTGCACGATAATATATTTGAAGGGTCGAGCAACATAACATCATGCAAATGAAAATCAACAGGTGAACTGAGTACCTTTTCAACATTGTCAAATAATCGATTGGCGAGGTCAGTGAGAGGTTGCTTATCATTAACTTGAGCAGCTGAAATTACTTCGTCAAAATCAAAGTACATGAATGTTGACTTAATGCGCAAATACTTCCTTACATAATTCCAGGCATCTGATCCTATCAAATCTCCCAATGCCAAGAGATCAAAGGCATATCTTTTCAGCCTATGCATTCTCCCTTTTGTTCCAATGTTGGCAATGTAGATTCCTTTCTTCAGAAATGATCGCGTACCCGTCTCCTTGTTTATAATGTCTATGTTAAAGGTTAAACATTTTCAACATATATGCAAAGCGGAGTGAAATTATGAATAGACGACTCTATTCTTGACCTCTTATCGTATGCAAGAACTAAGGCTCGACTCATGAACATCATAAGAAAAGGAGGAAAAGGGTCAAATCTGCTCCTGTACTATTCGAAATTAAGCAATTTTTGTCTAATGTTACCTCGCCGTCAGAAAAAGGTCTTATTTTTGCCCTTGACTCCTAATGGAGTCCGGCTTGAGGGTAAATTTAAACCATACTAAAAACTTCAGGAGTAAATTTGGACCTTTTTTCTCAAATAATTTGGACACGTGTAGCAAAGTGAAATTATGAACGGATGACTCGATTCTTGACCTCTTATTATATGCAAGGACTAAGATTCGACATATGAACATCATAAGAGAAGGGGAAAATGGTCAAATTTGCTCCTGTACCATTCAAAATTAAACATTTTTTGTCTAATATTACCTTGCCGTTAGAAAAAAGTCTTATTTTTGCCCTTGACTTCTAATGGAGTCCGGCCTGAGGGTAAATTTAAACCATACTAAAAATGTAGAGGTAAATTTGAACTTTTTCTCTCGAATAACTTGGACACGTGGAGTCGTCTTATTTCAAGCTTGAACTCTATTAACGAAAATGACAGATACTAGACGATTTGCTAATGGCAAGTGTATGAATAAACCAAAAGTATAACGGATCAGAAAAATCGTATCCAAAGGTGAAATGAAGGCTTACTGTTGGATGCTGAGGGGACTGGCAAAGGACCATTGATAAAAAATCCATTATTATCTTCAGCTAGAGATTTTCCACTGCCAAAATTTGCAAATAAAGCAATTGAAGCAAGGCCTAATGCTAGTCTTCTTGTAGTCTTTGCTGGTAAGTTTTCTTGAATTTCTTCTGTCTTTTTGCTAAAAAAGCTAACTGGTTTTGTTTTCTTCTGAATTTTCTCAATACCATGAAGTTTGGGAATGAGGGAAAGAGCTTCAAATATGCAGTTCAAATTTGTTGTGTTAGCCATAATTGGTGTTGAAACAAGAAGAGAAATGATAGGCCATTGCACTTTTTGCACTTATATCCATTTGAAGAGTGTTGTTAACTACTGACCACCAGAAGGATATCCCAATAGAGGGCAATTCTGTAATTCTGTATGTACTTTTATTCGTTTTTATCTTTATATATATATATATATATATATATACCCCAAGGGCTTAGCCTAATACTAAAGAGTCGTTTGGTAAGATGTATAAGAATAGTATCGAATTAGGTGTATTAGTAATGCTGAAATTAATAATGCTGGAATTAGTTATGCTGTGATTATTTCTTATCGACTGTTTGGTTTGGTGTATTAAAGGTTTTGAAATACCAGTTCTATCTTTATACATGCTTATCCATGTAGTAAAAATCATGGTGTTGCTAATGTAATGGTTTGCTATATATATGTGTGTGTGTATATGTGAATAGTACTAAATAAGGTATATAACTAATACAAAAATACTACTAAACAAGGGATTAGTAATACCAAAACTTAATTACCAAAAACAATAATACCAAATCTTATACATGTATTATTTTTCCTAATACATCCTATCAAACGACCTCACAATGTGTGGGTTTTAGGCATGTGTTAGAACCCTATCATAGACGGAACCTTAATATTTAAGTGGAGAAGGGTAGAAAGACGAGCGCTTTATCCATCCGGATTTGAATCGGCCGCCCGAGGAAAATTTTCTCAGTAATCAAAAGAATATATGTTAGCAGTAAGGAAGAATTGTCAAACCCCAAATTTCTGTGTCTACAAGTAATTCTTTTACTTAATATAAACAGTGTTTTCTAACAAGCAAAAGTTTTATGAATTATGATATTTTTTTTTGAAGTAAAAGCAGGCTCAAAACTAATAACGTTCATGTGCCAAAAAGTTGTAAACAAATTATTATATTTTGTAAAATTCATATAATTGTTTTATTCTAAGAATTAGTTCATTTGGCCCAAAAAAGAGAGAGAGGTTAAAATAGGGCCAAATTTTATCGGACAAAAAAATTTGGTGGTAACTCCATTTATTATACAATAGAGATATAGATCGTTTCGCAATTTCAAACATATTAATACTTTTGCGCTTTGAGCTTTAAATAATTAAAGAACTTTCATGTGCACAAGTAATAGATTAAATATATGATTTATTGCACTAGTGGTAATGCAGTGTAATTGACAACCATAGGATACAAAAAAGGAGATAGAATAATATTGTATAAAATCAAGCCACTAGTTTATGTTGACTTTTGTTGGTTTTTTACTCTATGTCCGATACTTGTTTTCGGATTCAGACTAATCTGAACTCGTGTCGTGTAAAACTCATTAAAAGGGGAATCATTTCTTATGAGGAATTTTTTATTTCCTAGACCTCGAACACAAGACCTCTAATTAAAAAAAAACAATACCAATACTCTTTCCCTTCGATTTTATAAGACGTTGTTTGATTAGATTTCATATATTAATTTTATTTATGTATTATTTTAGCCGAAGGAGAAGAAACATTAAAGTAATGAGTGCAAATTTAATTTTGCAGAGAAAACATTACATTGAAGTTTAGAATTCAATTGATTTAATGAATTTGATCATGACACTATTAATAAATAATGTTACAATTGAATTCCATCAAATTATATGTTAGAACATCCTAAAATGAAAACAGTGTTACATATTTTAAAATGAATATAGCAGTTTTCAGGTACATATTGCTTTCCGCCATTTAAATAAAAACTAACGGACAAGACGTCATAGGAACAGAAAGTAAATGAGATAATGAATATTTTCTTCGTAGACGAATTAATTTAAAAAGCTGTTTCCCGAATCGCTTACAATACATGTATTAATAGATCCCAACTCGTTTTAAATTTTTAATTCTTTTCACTAGTAAAGTTTTTCTTTCAAATCAATTATACACATACGGTCGAGATCGAGTTCGCCTACGACATGAAAGGACGGGCTCGGAATACGACAATGCAAGACTAAAGATCGGCCTCGAGTCACGACGGACTAGAACCCGAGGTCAGGACACCTGCCTTCGAGAATATTGAGTCCGAGATCCCGGAGTTGACCCTAGCCCCGAACGATTTCAGAGAAATATTGTTAGCATAACCAACGAAAGACCGAAATATCCGTAACCGGGCAGATGTTGCGGCAGGAATCTCAGCGCGTATCAGTGAGGAACTGGCAATCAACAAATCAAGGGATTTTTATCTTTTATAGAATTGTGCCTAAAGTAGGACTCATCTACTGTATAAAGAGGGATATGATAATTCATTGGGCACATTGTAAACACGTATTCCAAAGCAATACATCATTATTATTTCTCTTTAAGATCTTGTTCTTCTGTGTCCTGGCATCGATCGAAGCGTACCTGGCTCGAGAGTGATTAATCTTCCAAGGCTAAGATTGTTCAATTCATGTGGTTTGCATTTACTTTATCATTATTTATTTCAACTGCAATCTAATTTATCGTTATGTGTCAAGTTAGTCTACATATCCTTAAAACCACTTACAAATTCAATTATTATCCAATTTTGAGGATAAACAGTTTGGCGCCCACCGTGAGACTAAAGATAATAGTGGTTATTTGATACCAATCTCCATAACACACACTACTTTACACTTGTTCTTTGAAGTGTCTCTAATTGTAGGCTACAACTCAAAATGTCGAACTCTCAATCAGCACCCCTACATGTTGACAATGAGTCCGGTCATCACGGTGAAAATAACAACATAGCGCCCGGTGACGAGGTACCGCCTGTTGATCCCATCGGAATTTTGCCCGCGGACCCGATTAATGTTAATTCAAATGTGGTTATCGGCACAAACCTGCCTACCGACCCCGAGAATACATCTGTAGTGGAGCCCAATCGGCTGCTCAAAATACACAAAATATTGGAGGAGACAAGATCAGTTTACGGGTGATCTTCGAAATGCTGTAGGCTCAACAGTCAGCGATAGCTCAGTTACAGAACCAAAGCCGTGCACCGAGCAGAGTTGAACCCGATCCACCCCGGGAAGTCACCCGCAGGGATGAACCGGTCACAGAAAGTTCAAATGAAAACGAATCGGGGGCTAACCCTGAGATCATAAATATGCTCGAAGAACTGACAAAATGAGTAGAATCAGGGGAGAAGAAAATCGAAGCTAATGACAAAAAGGTGGAAACCTACAATTCGAGGGTAGACCAAATCCTAGGAGCACCGCTGATATTAAAAGGCTTGAATTCCAAGAAGTTCGTACAAATACCCTTTTCCTCCGAGTGCGGCTCCAAATTCGATCCCTAAGAAATTCCGCATGCCCGAGATTTCTAAGTATAACGGAACGACCGATCCAAATGAGCATGTAACCTCTTACACATGTGCCATCAAAGGGAAAGACTTGGAGGATGATGAGATCGAGTCTGTCCTGTTGAAGAAGTTCAGAGAGACCCTTTCAAAAGGAGCTATGATATGATATCACAACTTACCTCCTAATTCTATTGATTTATTTGCTATGCTTGCAGATTCTTTTGTGAAAGCACACGCCGGGGCCATCAAGGCCGAGACCAGAAAATTGGACCTTTTCAAAGTAAAGTAGAAGGATAACGAGATGCTCATAGAGTTCGTGTCCCGGTTTCAAATGGAATGAATGGACCTGCCACTGGTCGCTGATGATTGGGCCGTTCAGGCTTTCACCCAAGGGCTCAATATTCAAAGCTCGGTGGCTTCACATCAGTTAAAATAAAACTTGATAGAATATCCGATCATTACTTGGGCCGACGTGCGTAACCGGTATCAGTCAAAAATCAGAGTCGAAGATGATCAACTCGGGGACCATTCAGGGTCCGTTTATCCCATCAAAACCATCGACAGAGTCAAGAGAGACATCGATCGTGAACCGAGATCAAACAGAGATCGGTATCGACCGTATAATGGAGACCGAATAAGCAGTGGGTCCGGGCGAAAAACTGTGAGAAATGAAAGGAGAAGTGATCGAGGTCAGAGCAACCGGGGACTCATGAGCAAAAACAACTTCGACAGGGCCATCGGGCCTAAAGAAGCACCAAGGTTATCAGAATACAACTTTAACATTAATGCTACTGCCATTATATCAGCTATCGGACGCATCAAAGATACCAAATGGCCCCGACCTCTACAATCCGATACAACCCAAAGGGATCCTAACCAGATGTGTAAATATCACGACACTCACGACCACAGAACGGAGGATTGTCGACAGTTGAGAGAAGAAGTAGCCCGACTATTCAACAACTGGCATCTTCGAGAATTCCTGAGCGACCGAGCCAAGAATTATTTCAGGAATAGGGATTCTAACAAACAGACCAAACAAGAAGATCCTCAACACGTCATTAACATGATCATCGGTGGGGTCAGTGTCCCTCATAGGCCGATGTTGAAGCGCACCAAAGTGTCCATCACGAGGGAAAAACGGACTCGAGATTACATATCAGAAGGAACCTTGTCTTTCAACGACGAGGACGCGGAAGGGATCGTGCAGCCCCATAATAATGCACTGGTAATATTTTTGCTCGTAAATAAATTTTGAGTTAAGCGTGTGTTAATTGATTCAGGTAGCTCGGCCAACATCATCCGATCGAGGGTCGTGTAGCAGCTCGGTCTACAAGATCAAATCGTGCCTGCAGTCCGAGTACTAAACAGATTCAACATGGCATGTGAAACAACTAAGGAGGAGATAACATTATCGATGAACACCGCCGGGACCATCCAGGAAGCTACGTTTTATATGATTGGAGGAGACATGAGGTATAATACTTTGTTTGGGAGGCCATGGATCCACAACATGAGGGCAGTGCCCTCAACTCAGCACCAAGTGTTAAAATTCCAAACACCAGGCGGGATTAAAACAATCTACGGAGAATAGCCAGTCGCAAATGAGATATTTGCTGTCGAAGAGGCGATTTCGATATCCACATTTGTAATGATAAAGGGGTCGGGTTTGATCGCAAAGCAAGAAGCTAAATAGCAATTACTGACACCAGCCCTGACTGGACCGAAGAAACATGGGACTGATGAAGACGATGATTACGGGGTCCCAGATCTTTCATAGCCCCCGATGACTCCGACGCTACAAAATCAACGGTCGAAGAACTGGAACAAGTCATATTGGGCGAACACTTGCCCGATCGAAAGGTATACGTGGGCACGGGGTTAAGTCCCGAGCTCTGGAAAAAAACTCATTCAATTTCTTATAGCTAATAAAAATTATTTCTCTTGGTCCCACCTTGATATGACAGGGATCCCGCCGGAGATAACCACTCACAAACTTAGCCTGGACCCGAAGTTCTATCCGGTCAAGCAGAAGAGGATGCCCCAATCCGAGGTCAAACATGCTTTCATCAAGGACGAGGTATCTAAACTTCTTAAAATAGGGTCCATTTGGAAGGTTAAATACCCGAATTGGTTAGCAAATATAGTGGTAGTCCCTTAAGAAGGGAATAAATTAAGAATGTGTGTAGACCATAAGGATTTGAATAAGGCATGTCCCAAGGACTCCCTCCCTTTCCCCAACATCGATCGCATGATCGATGCCCCACGAGATCCTCAATTTTCTCGTTGCCTACTCCGGGTACAACCAAATACGAATGAACCCAGATGATCAGGAAAAAACCTCTTTCATCACTAAGTACGACACATATTGCTATAACGTGATGCCATTCGGATTAAAAAATGCTGGTGCCACTTACCAACGCCTAGTAAACCGGATGTTCGAGGAACAAATAGAAAAATAAATAGAGATTTACATTGACGATATGTTGGTTAAGTCCCTGCGAGCATATGACCGTTTAAAAAATTTGCAGGAAACCTTCAGCATATTGAAGAAATACAATATGAAGCTGAACCCAGAGAAATGTGCATTTGGAGTTGGATCAGGTAAATTCCTCGGGTTCATGGTATCCAACCGAGGAATCGAGATCAACCCCGACAAGATATAAGCAATCGAAGATATCATGGTTGTGGACAACGTGAAGGTCGTGCAAAGATTAACCGGGCGCATAGCCGCCCTTGGGCAATTCATCTCGAGGTCCTCCGACAAGAGCCACAGGTTCTTCACACTATTGAAGAAAAAGAATAACTTCTCATGGACCCCGGAGTGCCAACGAGCCTTGGAGAAACTCAAGTGGTATCTATCGAGCCCACCATTGCTTCACACGCCGAAGACAGACGAACAACTATACTTGTACTTGGCAGTATTGGAGATAGCAGTAAGTGGAGTCCTGGTCCAGGAAGAGAAAGGTACGCAATTTCCAATTTACTCTGTTAGCAAGACCCTAGGCGAGGTCGAAACTAGGTACCCTCACCTAGAAAAGCTGGCGCTCGCTTTGCTAAGCGCCTCTAGAAAGCTAAAACCATACTTCCAGTGTCACCCCATATGTATCGTGACTACTTACCCATTGAGGAATGTTATGCATAAGCCCGAGCTCTCGGGCCGGTTGGCCAAATGGGCTGTGAAAATTAGTGGGTACGATATTGAATATCAACTCCGGACCGCCATTAAATCTCAAATTTTGGCATACTTTGTGGCCGACTTTACACCGGCCCTAATACCCGAGGTTGAAAGAGAGTTATTAATCAACTCAGGGACCTCCTCGGGGATCTGGACCCTCTTTACGTACGGTACCTCTAACGCAAAAGGGTCAGAACTTGGAATCGTATTGAAGCCACCGATAGGCAATGTAGTTAGATAATCTATTAGGACTGTGAAATTGAATAACAACGAGGCCGAATATGAGGCCATGATTGTAGGTCTCGAACTAGCCAAAAGCTTGGGGGCAGAGGTGATCGAAGCCAAGTGCGACTCCTTCCTCATGGTGAACCAAGTTAATGGGATGTTCGAGGTCAGAGAAGAACGAATGCAAAGGTACCTGGATAAGTTGCAGGTAACATTGCATCAGTTCAAAGAATGGACTTTGGAACACGTACCTCGGGATCAAAATAGTGAGGCCGATGCCCTTGCTAACTTAGGATCATCGGTCGAGGACGACGAGTTGAACTTGGGGACAGTCATATAACTTATGAGATCGGTAGTGGAAGAAGTTCATGCCGAGATTAACTCAACGAGCCTAACTTGGGACCGGAGAAATAAATATATAGAATATTTGAAGACCGAAAAACTGCCCTCGGATACAAAAGAATCGAAGGCCTTGCGTACAAAGGCAGCCTGGTTTAGTCTGTCCGAAGATGGAACCATGTTCAGAAGAACATTCGATGGCCTACTTGCGATATATCTAGGACCAGGGGATGCCGAGTACGTTTTGAGGGAAATCCACGAAGGCACCCATGGAAATCATTCAGACGCCGAATCATTGGTTCGAAAAATAATCAGAGCCGACTACTACTGGATCGATATGGAAAAGGACGCGAAGGAGTTCGTACAAAAATGTGACGAATGTTAAAGACACGCTCCGATGATTCATCAGCCCGGGGAGCTACTGCATTCGGTTTTGTCATCATGGCCGTTCATGAAGTGGGGAATGGATATCGTTGTCCCCCTTCTATGGGAACCCGGTAAGGCTTAATTTATATTATTTATGACTGACTATTTTTCTAAGTGGGTCGAAGTCCAGGCATACGAAAAGGTCAGGGAGAAAGAATCCATCGATTTTATTTGGGACCACATCATATGCCGATTCAGAATGCCTGCCGAGATCGTATGCGGCAACGGGAAACAATTCATCGGCAGCAAAGTAAGCAAGTTTCTCGAAGATCATAAGATCAAAAGGATCCTATCGAAACCCTACCACCCTAGTGGAAACGAACAAGGAGAATCAACCAACAAAACCATACTCCAAAACCTCAAAAAGAGGTTGACCGATGCCAAAGAAAAATGGAAGGAAATCCTGCCCGAAGTCTTATGGGCATACCGTATGACATCGAAGTCTAGTACCGGGGCCACCCCATTCTCACTGGTTTATGGCGCCGAAGCTCTGATACCGGTAGAAGTCGGAGAACCAAGTCTCAGGTTCCGATATTCATCCAAGGAATCAAATGATGAGGCTATGAATGCTAGCCTTGATCTATTAGACAAAAGGCGCAAAGCAGCCCTTGTCCGGTTGGATGCCCAAAAATAGCGGATCGAGAGATATTACAATCGAAGGGACAACCTTCAGCATTTCAATATCGGGGACTTGGTGTTAAGGAAGGTTACGCTAAATACCCGAAACCAGAACGAAGAGAAGTTGGGACCAAACTGGGAAGGCCCTTATCAAATTATCGAGATCACCGGTAAAAGGATCGTACAAACTCGGAACAATGAACGGTGAGCAACTACCGAACAACTGGAACATAGCTCACTTGAAGCGATACTACTGTTAAGATACGACCTCATTCATTTCCTTTTATTTATTTTCATCCTGAACTAACACTTACAAGCAATCATCAAAGTACGATACAATCTTTAGGCTTGAAAGCACGAGTTACACTCCTTTTCCCTTGAATCGGTTTTGGCCCAAATAGGTTTTCCGACAAAGTGTTTAGCGAGGCAACACTAAATCGTGCTAACTTAGAATTGAAGGCCGATTACGAACCAGTATCGAAGATCGCAATAACAGTGTTCGAGGTCTATCATCGATCGGCCCCGAACACTGGGAGCATTACACTCGGATAACGATTTTAGCAAGGAAAGAAACTATATGATTGAATGGTCTCGGTTCGATCGATAAGATTTACTGTAAGGGCCAAACAATCAAATGAACTGTGCCCGCATAGACTTCTCGAGCCCTGGCACAAAGCTTGTGCACATGTGTAACTATTATGCACAAGAATAAAAAGAAGTCTCTACCTTACGAATAAATATCTTGTCCCTTAAAAATTTCTTTTCTTTCTTAAGGAATTTCCTACATATGGTCCCCTAAAGGTATCGAGCCCGAGGGATGCCTTATCCGGGTTCAAACGATCACTCCCAATCGAGGACTTTCGTCCAAAAACAAAATCGGACGGCTTGGGCTATCGGAGCCCGGAGGCACAAGACCTATTAGGCAGTGCCCGAACCTTAAAGGCTATGTCCATACCTATTCGGGGATTGTTATCTTAGGCAAGCTCGGATAACTCGAGGTGAAAAACCCACTGGGCAACATCCGAACTAAGAAGGCTACGACTATATTAAAATAGCTCAGAAATGTCTGTGACCCGTAATAAAAAACAAGGCCTAGAAAAATTTCAAAACCGGTTCTAAAGGCTACCCTTGGTAAACTATAATCTAAAAATTATAAGTACTTTGGGGAAACGTTTTCGGTCATACCAAACCCCCACGATGCCTTAAAGTATTTCGATCTTTGCAAATATAAATAATAAAGCAAAGTACACAACAAAACTCAGAGATTGCCGATGGGAAAAATAAGGCTTGTATTATATACGTAAAGTCTTTACAAAGGCCAAACGGCCTTGACAAAAGTACAAAGTACACAAGTACAAAAATACAAAAAAAAATATGCAAGACACTTAAACGTCCTGTTCTTCAACGGAGCCCGCCTCATCGCCGGGATCTTCGGAGTCTCCTCCACTCTTGGATTCACTCAAACCCTCGGAGTCTTACTCTAGATAAGCCAACCTCTTGGCCTCGACTTCGTGCCCCTTAACACTCTCAATTTCGGTCGACAAGTCAAAACCTCGAGCATGAATCTTTTCGAGGACCTCCCTTCGGGATTGCCGCTTTGCATGCTCGACGATATCTTTCATTCGGACCTGGGATGCCTCGACATTGGCTTTATATTGGGCCACCATTTCGTCGGCATCGGCTTTAACAACAACGATCACCGACTTGGCCGTTTTCAGCTCCTTGGCAAGATTTCCCCATCGGAGATGGCTACACTTAGTTAAGACTGGAGCTCCCCAAATCCTTTGGCCTGCACCTCGGTCTTTTCTTTTGCCTCTCAAAGCTGGGCCTCAGCCGAATAAGCAGTCTCCTTTTTCGAGGCCAGACGGTCCATCCTGCCCCTCCATTCGTCGGTCTCAGCCTTGACAGCATCCATCTCAGCTCGTAGTTGATTGATTCGATCCATTTTTTGTTAGACTTGCGGATTCTGACCGTTAGTCACCGAGCCTAGCTTATCGTCACTAACCGCAAATATGTTTACTAGCTCGATCAAATCGGCATGCGCCTTCCGAGCTACCTCCGGCTCAGCTCGGAGGCTCTTAGCCTCCCCCTCACGCTGCTCCCTGAGAAGTTTGTAAGAATTTCTCTTTTCAGTAAGCCCTCAGACCTTGGCCTCAAGCTGGTTTAGCTCATCCCGATATCGTAGAAAGGCCTCATGATGAATCACCGAGGACTGCAGACACAAAGAAAAATATTACAATAATAGTCTACGTATGAATTGAAATCATCAAAAGATATTTGAAGTTACCCGGTTTAGTGCCTGTTGTGATTTATTGAATAGGCAGGGCATATCTACCTCATTCATCTTAGCTTGGTCCTCCTCAGTCACCAAGCGTCGAAGATAGCTGGCCACCTCTACGGGAGCGGAAAGGATTCAGGCATCCTCTGAAATGGAGATGACGATCGACCATTTTCGGTCGGGATCCACACTCGGAGCTGGAAACCGGTTGACCAGCTTCGGGCTTAAAGAAGGGCCGCTTGTTCCCGAAGACAGAATCTTCTTCGGCATATCCAAGTCACCCAACCCGGTGACATCCTCCGTGGCGGTAGAATCCACGCCATCAAAACAGCCACAGAAAGGGTTGTCCGCTATGAGGACCCCCTCGTTGGGACGTTCCTTCACCGTCTGAGCCTCGTTGAACATGGAATCAGTGAACGAAGGAGACTCGGTAATGTCGACCACACCGTGTACTTCCTTTAGGGCATCGCCCACATCCCGAGAAGCTTCAGCCACAACCTCCTCCCTAACTTAAGGCAGATCGGCCGCATCTCTCTCCAGTTCAGATATCCCTTACCCTTAGAGTCGTGACGACACTCGGGCACCAGATTGAAGGCTTCTTCTTGTTTTTGGATTCATCCCTCAGCCGATAGAGAGAATCCAAAGATGGTGCTCGAGCACTGGTGCTTTCTTTGGATTTACACACCAGCCTTCTCCTTGGCTTCTTCTTCTCCGAGCTCGGAGAACTCGGAGCCCTTTTTCTTTTCTTCTCTTCACCCTTTCTCGGAGTAGGAGACTCGGTGGGGAAATCATCACTACCAGATGGGGCCCTCATTTTGACATCCTTGGATATACCTGCAAAAGAAAATAAAACGAGTGAGTATTTAATGATACAAAAGGGAAATTGAATAGTACTAGTGAAAGAGATCTCACCGTGTGAACGGGCCTCCCATCGACCCTTTGAAAGCTCGCGCCACGAACACTGGGAATAAGGCCTTTGTAATACGATGCCCTCGACCCACTCCTTGAGTCGAGGAACTGCATTCAGAACCCGAGCAACAGCTGCACCACCACGGAGCACCGATAAGAAGGAAGGAAAAAAATGATAAATTAAATTTTGGAAGCAAAATTATACTTACGTGACATGTTCCACTTCTCATTGAGCGACATGTGCTCGGTCGGGATCAAGTCTGAGGTCCTCACTCGGACGAAACGGCCTAGCCAACCTCGATCCCTATATTCATCGATACTCGAGAACAGGGCTTTATTGGCCCGACGGGCGATCTTGATCAGTCCCCCCCAAGTATGGTCAGGGACTGTATAAATGCATGAGATGGACGATAGTGAAAGGGCACCCTTCGATCTTACTTACGAAGAAACGGAGGAGGATTACGATCCTCCAGAAAGAAGGGTAAATCTGACCGAGGGTTACTTCGTATCTTTTACAAAAGTCGATGATAACCGGGTCCAAGGGGCCCAGCGTGAAGGGATAAGTATAAACACTTAAAAATCCCTCGACATGGGTGGTGATGGCTTCGTCAGGTTTGGGAACCACTACACGTTTGTTGACCCAGTTATAATCTTTTTTGACTTCAGAGAGAATATCTTCAGTGTTTGAGCAGATGTACCTCGAGACCTCCTCGCACCGGCCTGGTACAGAGGATGGATTTTTGATCTTAAAATCAGCGTTGACCGGACATCTCCCGGGGATGAACATTTTCAGAGGAGGTTCCGGTACTGGTTCCTCGATAGCAGTACGCACAACGGTCTCTTCGGTGTTCGGCCGCGAAGTAGAAGGAGTTTCTTTTTGGGGAACAGTTTTTGAAGTCTTCGCCATTTATTTGAAAATAAAGGAAAAAGGAGGAAGATGAGGAAGTTAAAAGAGTACACTTGATGGTTTGGGATGAAGACGAAACAAAAGTTCTTATAAAAAGATCTCAAATAACTGAAATATAAGTGCCTGAAAATATTAAGATTGCTAAGGTACGAGGGCAGAAGGTTTGAATGTAAAGTTTGAATGAGAACATGAGGGAGTATTTATAGTTTTTCAAATGACGGTTCGCATCCAGGAGTGGCCGACCAGCGACTGACAAACATTTAATGCCATTAAGACTTGACTGACGAGGTATTTTGACTGTTTTGTCATTTATGACGTATGGTGTCGAAGAAAGAATCAGAAGCTTATATCGTTTCTCGTCATCTACTTTCCGAAAAATGAGGGGACTATCTATGTACTGGCAAGATCGAATTCGCCTACGACATGAAATGACATGCTCGGAACACGACAATGCAAGACTGAAGATCGGCCTCGAGTCACATCGGGGTAGAACCGGGGTTAGGATACCTGCCTTCGAGAACATTGAGTTCGAGACCCCGGAGTTGACCCTAGACCAGAACGAGCTCGGAGAAATATTGTTAGCATAACCAATGAAAGACTGAAATATCCGTAACCGGGCAGATGTTGCGGCGGGAATCTCGGCGCGTATCAGTGAGGAACTGGCAATCAGCAAATCAAGGAATTTTTATCCTTTTATAGAATTGTACCTAAAGCAGGACTCCTCTACTATATAAGGAGGGTCTGATAATTCATTGGACACATTGTAAACACACATTCCAAAGTAATACATCATTATTATTTCTCTTTAAGCTCTTGTTCTTCTGTGTCCTGGCACCGATCGAAGCGTACCTGGCTCGATGGTGATTAATCTTCCAAGTCTAAGACTGTTCAATTTGTGTGGTTTGCATTTACTTTATCATTATTTATTTCAATTGCAATTTAATTTATCGTTCCGTGATAAGTTAGTCCACATATCCTTAAAATCACTTACAAATTCAATTGTTATCCGATTTTGAAGGTAAACACTAACTTCCATAATTGGCATCAATGCAAACTTTGTCATCAAGTTTTGGACACCTTTCGAGAATATTTATATTTAATTTGTATTTTAATAATAATATTTTAATATACTTAGTTTGAGGGGTGAAAGTGTAAAATTTTAATAATATAGGACGTGTAAGTGTTTAATTCGAAAACACAATGGATGTATGAGAAATTAAGTCAAATATAGGGGTGTTTAAAGTAGACTAGTATCTATAAACGTGCGTTGCACATTAATAATGGCACATGATGGTTTAAATATTTATTTATATGAAAGAACAATAAAATTTAATTAATGAGAGAAATTTTATATATAATAATACAACAATCATTTAAATACTAAAAAATATTATTATATTAGCATAATACGTGACTTCAAAATGAAAGGACATCATTAGAACTTACACAAATGATCAATTTTAGTCATGTTAAGTAGATAATTATGTATTATAGTTTAAAGGTATCTAATGTGGTGGTATCTTACCGTACACTTCTTTATAGACGATGTTTTTTTGTATATGTTTCTTTTTAATGCTTTGGTTGCTCTGCCATAACCATAACTCTTGTTGTCGATATTGATATCTCTCTTGAAAGTGCAACATATAATTATTAGTGTAAGAAAATATATTGTTGTAAATATAGTCCAATATTTAGGATGTTTATCCTTGTGCTTTATTTATTATAACTATAAAATATAAACATACTGGAAATTATTTTCACACAAGGATATTCTTTAGTTTCGGAAAACGAAAGTTGAATTCAGGGATAAACACATACTTAGAAGCACATTAACCAGTATTATAAGTTCTGCATGTATGATATTATTGTCAAAACTTCTATATACCATATGTGTACTATTACATAAACTATTCAGCGTATCTACGTTTTCGGTAGCATGGCAACATATTTTTCTTCAATATCAACCTATATGCAATGGAAGATCAATTTTAACTTAGTCTGTTATCTATATGGTGACATTAACATACGTAAGAAATATTCTTCATGGTAGTAATTGTTGGTATTATTTTCTGTTGAGTCAAAACTGGAAAATATTTTTTTCTTACCATAAAATTTAGCAATCAACCTTTTATTTAGTTGATCAACATATTCATTTCTGTTAGCTAAAATAGCTTTTTAATTTCTATCATGTAATTTGCACAAATTATGTTTTAATCTAATGATGAAAATATTTTTCTTATTAAATATACTACTATTACCATTGGGATTGATAACCAAGTGTTCTAGAAAAACCAAATCATCTTTTATTGGATGCTCTTCTTTGTCTCTGACATGAAGCAAAAAGCCACTAAATATTGGATATGTTCTTACTTTTATATTTCTTGTCATTTGAATATTTTTCATTTGAGTCCATAAGTATAATTTTGGCAAGCTAGCTTTTACTGTTTCTGTTTTCGTCAATTTTGATACTACTGATCGTACTTGACGGAAATCACCTCCCAAACTATTACTTTTCCACCAAATGATTCATTGATATCCAATATATCTCTAAAACTCCGGGCGATTGTTTTGATCGTTTGACGCTTCACCAAAAGCGCTTCATACCATATTATCACTTTTGCTTTCCTTAGAAATTTTGCACTATTGCTCTGCTTTTGATATATCTGTGGTAGTTATTTCAGTTATTTGAAACGGTATATGATATACGGCCAAAAATGCATATTTTTCGGTATACTTTCATCTCATAACTTGTGTGGTTACGGTAGGTTACATGAGTTTTTGTAATGAATTATGCTCATTACGTGCATTCTTATGTGTAGGATCAAGTTGGACGAAAAATGAGTAAAAGAAGTTGATTCGAGACCAAAAGACAAAAGAAGGACTTTGCATGTTCAATCTCGCGTGCACACGAGAGAGTGAGCGAGCTAGCTGAGGAAAAGCTTGAGAAAAAATAGCGAATTATGGAAAAAAGGCATGGAAGTGCACGAGAGACCTATAAGGATAAGAAAAAGAGAAGAACTTTGCTGGTTCACTCTCGCCTGCGCACGGGAGAGTGAACGAGCTATCATAAAAAGGTTATTTTGAAGTGGGCTTATATTATTTTGCCCCATGCTAACCCTATCCCATATAAATAGTCTTTAAACTCACTTTTGAGAGAGGAGAGGGACATTCTTAGAGAGTATTATCGACCAAAGGAGGCAAGAACATATCTTCCAGAGGCTATAAAGTTTAGGAACAAATTTCACTTCTATTCTCCTCTGTCGTGCAATTTTGTTTTCTCAATACTGATTGAACTCTTCTATTCTTATTCTCTCGCAGATGGCGAGAACACGTACCGCTTCCTTAGCTGAGCAGCAGCCAGAGCTTCCAGTGGCAGCTCCTACGCGGGGCAGAGGTCGAGGCCGTTCCAGAGGTCGAGGTAGGGGCAGGGCTCAGCCCAGAGCCCGAGCAGCAGCCCTAACAGTGGAGTCTCAAATAGATCTTGATGAGGAGGTTTCAGCTCAGACTGTTCCTGCCGGACCAACTCAGGTTCCGGAGGGGTTCATTGCCACCCTAGTACTTTAGGACGCTTTGGTCTGTTTGGTGGGCCTTATGGAGAGTGTGGCCCAGACTGGCACATTTCCCATGGAACCAGCCGTCTCTCAGGCTGGAGGAGGAGCCCAGACTCCCATTACTCCCACTCCGGAGCAGATAGCTCCCCAGTATCAGGCTCTAGCATCTCATCCATTCGGAGTAGTTGAGCCGGTTGATGCGCCACAGACCGGTGATGGGTTAACTATGTCTTCTGAGGCTTTATGGAGATTGGACAGGTTTACCAAGCTCTTCCCAGTTCACTTCAGTGGTGCTACTTCAGAGGATCCCTAGGAGTATCTTGATAGCTGTCATGAGGTTATACGGAACATGGGTGTAGTGGAGACCAATGGGGCCGATTTTGCTGCATTTCAGATGACTGGTTACGCCATGAAATGGTAGAGGGATTATTTGTTGACCAGACCAGCTGGGTCGCCTGCTCTTACTTGGGACCAGTTCTCTCAGCTCTTCCTAGAGAAGTTTCTACCTATCACATTGAGAGAGGAGCATCGCTGTTTGTTTGAGCATCTCTAGCAGGGCAGTATGACTGTTACTAAGTATGAGACCCGTTTCGTAGATTTGGCCCGTCATGGTATTCTTCTGCTTCCCACTGAGAGAGAGAGAGAGAGAGAGAGAGAGAGAGTCCGAGGAGGTTTATTGACGGACTTGATCAGCCTATCAGATTGCAGATGGCTAAGGAGACTGAGAGTGGGATTTCTTTTCAGGCGGCTGTCAATGTCGCCAGACGAGTCGAGATGGTTCTTGCTCAGGGAGGTCAGGGGTCTCACAAGAGACCTCATCATTTCAATGATTTCAGCGGTGCCTCACCTAGAGGCAGGGGTACTTTTGGTAGAGGCCATCATCTCAGGCCGTTTCATTCAGCACTTCAGGAATCCTACGGTGCCTCAGGTGGTCGTGGTCCTCATATACCTTATTCCGACCAGCTAGCCTACAGTGCACCACTGGCTCCTATTAGTGCACCTCCACTCCAGAGTTATCAGGGTGGTTACTTAGGTCGATAAGGTCAGTTTCAGGGTCATTAATCACATCAGCCGAGGTTATGTTTTTTGCCCTCGGACAACGGGCAACTCGTAGTATCAGAGTTCCCGTGTCATGGTTCCGGCACTAGTTGCTTCACCATCTGCTCAGCCACCCAAAGGTAGGGGTCAGACAACCAGAGGTAGAGGCCAGACTGTTAGAGGTGGAGGTCAGGCCGTTAGAGGTGGAGACCAACCAGCTAGAGGCCGTCCCAGGGACGTAGTTCAGAGTGGTGGGCCCTATCCCCGGTGTTATGCTTTCCCAGCTAGGCCTGAGGCTGAGTTATCTGACGCTGTTATCACAGGTACTATTTCAGTTTGCAATAAAGATGCTTCAGTTCTATTTGATCCGAGGTCTACTTACTCCTATGTGTCATCCTATTTTGCTTCATATTTGGTTGTGCCCCGTGATTCTTTGAGTGCTCCTGTGTATGTGTCCACACTAGTGGGAGATGCTATTATTGTAGATCGTGTTTATCGTTCGTGTGTGGTCACCATTGGGAGTCTTGAGACTCGTGTAGATCTTCTACTTCTCGATATGGTTGATTTTGATGTCATACTGGGTATATATTGGATGTTACCTTATCATGCTATATTAGATTGTCACGCCAAGACGATGACCTTAGCCTAGCATGGGTTGCCTCGATTAGAGTGGAAATGGACTCTTGACCATTCTACCACCAGGGTTATCTCTTATGTGGAGGCTCGACATATGGTCGAGAAGGGGTGTAGCTTATTTGGCTTATATCCGCGATTCTAGTGCGGAGGTTCCTTCCATGGATTCAATGCCGGTTGTTCGTGAGTTTCCAGAGGTGTTTCCTGCAGACCTGTCGGGGATGCCACCCGATAGGAATATTGATTTCTGCATTGATTTCCTTCTTCCTATTTTCATTATTGGTTATGAATTCTAGTATTGTAGTTTTGCATACTATTATGAATAACTAATTCGTTATCTAGGGTTTTGATGGAACTTTTTGTAGGATGAATTCTTATTACGTTTTTATATAATTGAGCCGTTGGATTTCTCTACTTGTTCAACTACGTATTTATTGTTGTTGATTGAATGGCCATCAATTAACTGTGCCTATTTAGTACGTATATTGCTCGAGAGGGAGTACACATTTAGGTAGTTGTTGAACAACATCACTCTTAACGTATGTGAGAGATCAATACAGAGGGTTTAAAGGTAGAATTAGAGATAACGAAACCTTGGTGCAATCGTAGTGAGCGGTGAATTAGTGCCAGCTAGCGTAGTTTGAGAGAATATGTCTAGTAAATTATAGTAGTTTCTCTAGAGAGAGCTACAACACCCAAAGTACTCACGATCTGTAGAGAATACTTGGACAAAATTATAGAAGACGTAGCGGGAAGGATTCCGACAATTGGGGAAATCATAACTCTAGACCTCCTTAAGCTTGTCTCCACCCCTTTGTATCTTTAGTTGTTAGTTCACTCCTTTAATTTGTTAGTTAATTAGTTTAACATAAGAATATTTATATTTATAACTTAGGAATTGTTCGAGCTTGTCTTCTTAGTGATAGTCAACAGTTGTAGTTAAACCTTAGTTCTCTGTGGGATTCGACTCCGGATTCTTAGACCGAATTATATTTGCAGCGACCGCTTATCCTTTTTAGGACTAGAGGTGGGCGTGATCAAATTTTGGCGACGTTGCTGGGGAACTAACGGTGTAGTTGTAGGTGTACATATTGCTAGGTTGCAAGTTTGAACTTTTATTTTTGTTTTCTTGTATTTGATTATTTTTTTTGTTTTACTTGTTGATCTTAGAAATATGGCATCTTGGAATTATGAGAGTTTTGATATTTGTAATTCTACTTTTGATCCTCCTTATGCATATTGTGGAAGAAACTACCCATTGCAAAATTATCAAAATATTTCCGAGAGCGGGTTATATGCACCAACTCAATCCTATGTGTGGAATGTGTGTGATATGTGTGGTGATGAAGATGGTCACTTTCATGGTTGTGCTTATATGTCTTATCGTCCCCCAACCCCTTACTATGACGGTTCTACTTTTTCCGATGAAGTTAATAGGAACAAAGAACCTAGGGAAGCTAACCTGAAGGAGATCAAAGATATGTTAAAGTACCTCATGGAACGAAGTAATGAGAAATAAATGCAAATACAAAGGCTAGGGGATACTAACCAAAGGCAATAAGATACTATACAAAGGTAAGAGGCAACTATTCTTGACCTGGAGGCACAAGTGAGGCAATTGGTTGAGGCTTTAAATGCTCAACAAGATAATATTATGAATAGTAGTCAGGAGCAGTGTGTATTAAAGACAGAAATAGAGGTACCAATAGAGGGGTCCATAGTAGAACACCAACAATCAATCAAACTAGAATTTGAGGATACCGATGTTGTAGAAGAGATACTAGAGTCAACCGAGGACATTGAGGACACATATTTAGTTGACTCTGGTGTCATTGGTGTTGAGGATATTGACAGTCCCAAAGTTCATGTAGTTGAGCGCATTGGTCCACATTCCAAGCATTTTTCCATATTGTGTTTGGATGATGATATAGAGATAGAGTCATCCGAGCTACTTGAGGAGTCAAGGATGAGGAACAAGGTGCTTACATTCTGGAATTCTTCTTGCAAGAAAGTCGGGAGGACGCACCTCATCTAAAGGCCAAGAAGTGAAAAATACTACATTGTTTTCTCGGGCCAATTAGATTCGTTCCACCACCCAGGAGCATAATCATAAGCTTGAAGCAAAACTTGGAGCTCAATTCATAAGCTCGAGGTGGAGGCAAAAAGTGATTCGTATCGTGCTGCGACGTTAAATCAAGCGCTTGTTGGGAGGCAACCCAGCTTTATTTCTTTTTTTATTCTTTATTATTTTTATTATTGTATTATTCTTGTAGTGTCGATTTTTGATTTTCTAGGAGCATGGAAAGCAAAGCCATTGGAAGGATGCAACAGCAAATCAGATGATTGGAACTAAGTGTGAGGTACCCGCACGAAGGACCAGGCCAGGGAGAAGTCTGAGTACTCCATGATCTGCTAGTGCTTCGGCCTTTGGCCTACCAGAGAGTTTCTTTTAACCTCTTATTAATATGGTGTGCATTAGGGACAATGAACAATTTTAAGTGTGGGTAGGAGAAGACTATCTGGGTAATTTCTTGTGCTATGTTATGTATGTTAAAAAAAATATTAGGTAGAAATAACCCCCTTGGTTTTTCTTATGGCCACAGTTCTTTTTCAAGAGACGACTCTTTGAACCGGGTAGTAGTTTTTTTTTGTAGGTAAAATTTTCATAAAAGTTTTTGGACTTTTCCGGACGATGGACTTCGTTGACAATTTTCTTGAGGGAGTAAAGTCTAAAGAAAAATGCAAAAAGATTTTCCTTTTTCTTTCTTCTTTAGAATTGATAATGGAATGGAAGAACTTGAGTATCAATAATTTTTGACATGTTTTATGCCGGGACTTAGAGTTATAATATTTGAATTAATTATCTTCTCCGTGTTCTATGTGCCCACATGCCTTGAGAATATATGTGACTTTCCTTTGATGCTTAAGTTCATTTGTTGACTCCTATGATTACTTCCCATGTGTTGAGTTAATATGACGACTATGCTTAGTTGTTTAACTTGAGTGTCGGGTTTGAACCGTCCGGAGTGAATCATGTGCATTGTGTGATGTGAGGCCTGATTACATTCTGTGCTATCCTGTGTTAGTCTAGAACTTGCACCGTGTGTTAGTCGAAGCGAAATAAGTAAGCTTTGTGAGTCTAGGAGATGATGTAGGCGTTTCTTTGATTGTCCATTGAGTTAGTATGCCACCATAAATAAAATTATCCTTAGATAGTCCATTTGAGCCTATAAACCTTTTCTTTGGTACCCACTTTATATCTTGTTCCCTTTTTGTTCTTAATTAGATCTTTTTGAACCATTATCTCTGAAAGAACTTAAGTCGCTAGAAGAGTTAGGTGAGAGTTGGGTAGCATTTGAGTGGAACCACAGAAAGGCCAAAAGGTGCACGCATGTTTTGAAAGATCATTGGCTGAACAATCCAAGTTTGGAGAGTGTTGGAAGAAAAAATAAATTAAAAAAATGATAAAAGATCAAAGAAAATACAAAAAGAAAAATGAAAAAAAATAGAAAATACACCTCCTATTCCTCTTATCCGAGCTAGTGAATGCATAGTTGTGCTTAAAGAAGAAGGGCAAAATTTTATATAATTTCGTGGCACTGCTTGAATTGGTCATGAAGAATATGTATTTGAAAGTTAGGTGTAGTGTATTAAAGTACTTAGGAGGGTTAGTCACTATACCCAAATATATCCTACCCATCTCTTAGCCTACATTACAACCTGGAAAGACCTAATTGATCCTAAACTTCGCAAGCTTAAATTAGTAGAGGCATACACTACGGGCAAGCCTATGGTACGACCTCTGGATGCACATGAATTTCTTTGTGAGAGTGAGTGAAGTCTTTCGATGTGTAAGTCCTTAAATTATACTTGAATTCATATTTGAGTGTGTGAACTAATTTCTCTATTTAATTGTGGCGAGAGCACATAATTTACAAAGGATCGGTAAAGTCCAAGCAGTTTGAGTTGACACAAGAAGTGAGCCATAGTAAGGAATGTATTGGAGTCATCTTTTGAGGTTAGGATGTTACAAAAAGTCGCACAAATATTTTAAATAGTCTTGGCATGGGTATACTTTTGATGAAAGATGTCAATAGTTCTTATATTGAGTTCTAAGTGTTGGCATAAGCCATTGTCATTGGTATGATGCTTGAGTATATTTTGAAAATGTGTTTCTTGCCATTGTGCTTAATTTTGAAAGTTGCTCAAGGACGAGCAAGAATTTAAGTGTGGGGTGTTTATGGGCCAAAAATGCATATTTTTCGGTGTACTTTTATCTCATAACTTGTATGGTTACGGTAGGTTACATAAGTTTTTATAGTAAATTATGCACATTACGTGCATTCTTATGTGTAGGATCAAGTTGGACGAAAAGTGAGCAAAAGAAGTTGATTCGAGACCAAAGGACAAAAGAAGGACTTTGCATGTTCACTCTCGCATGCACACGAGAGAGTGAGCGAGCTAGCTGAGGAAAAGCTTGAGAAAAAATAGCGAATTATGGAAAAAAGGCATGGAAGTGCACGAGAGACCTATAAGGATAAGAAAAAGAGAAGAACTTTGCTGGTTCACTCTCGCCTGCGCACGGGAGAGTGAACGAGCTATCATAAAAAGGTTATTTTGAAGTGGGCTTATATTATTTCGCCCCATGCTAACCCTATCCCATATAAATAGTCTTTAAACTCACTTTTGAGAGAGGAGAGGGACATTCTTAGAGAGTATTATCGACCAAAGGAGGCAAGAACACACTAGGAGCAAGCCAGAGAATTCTTCTACGAGTTTTTCATTTCCTTCTTCCTATTTTCATTATTGGTTATGAATTCTAGTATTGTAGTTTTGCATACTATTATGAATAACTAATTCGTTATTTAGGGTTTTGATGGAACTTTTTGTAGGATGAATTCTTATTACGTTTTTATATAATTGAGCCGTTGGATTTCTCTACTTGTTCAACTACGTATTTATTATTGTTGATTGAATGACCATCAATTAACTGTGCCTATTTAGTATGTATATTGCTTGAGAGGGAGTAAACATTTAGGTAGTTGTTGAACAACATCACTCTTAACGTATGTGAGAGATCAATACAGAGGGTTTAAAGGTGGAATTAGAGATAACGAAACCTTGATGCAATCGTAGTGAGCGGTGAATTAGTGCCAGCTAGCGTAGTTCGAGAGAATATGTCTAGTAAATTATAGTAGTTGCTCTAGAGAGAGCTACGACACCCAAAGTACTCACGATCTGTAGAGAATACTTGGGCAAAATTATAGAAGACGTAGCGGGAAGGATTCCGACAATTGGGGAAATCATAACTCTAGACCTCCTTAAGCTTGTCTCCACCCCTTTGTATCTTTAGTTGTTAGTTCACTCCTTTAATTTGTTAGTTAATTAGTTTAACATAAGAATATTTATATTTATAACTTAGGAATTGTTCGAGTTTGTCTTCTTAGTGATAGTCAATAGTTGTAGTTAAACCTTAATTCTCTGTGGGATTTGACTCTGGACTCTTAGGCCAGATTATATTTGCAGCGACCACTTATCCATTTTAGGACTAGAATTGGGCGTGATCAGTATATCAAATCTAAAATGAGTTGTATAGTAACGACCCGACCGATCGTTTTGTGCTCTAGCGCGTTATTCAGCGGTTTGAGACCCCGAGCAACTTCACTTCAGGTATTATGACTTGTACGCGTGGTCGGAATTTAATTTTGGGCAATTCGAAGTTGATTTGGAAAGAAAATTCTAATTTCGGAAGCCTTAAGTTGGAGAAATTGACTAAAGTATAATTTTTGAGTAGACAACTTCGGAATCGGAATTTGAATGTTCCAACAGGTTCGTATGCTGATTTTGGACTTAGGCGTATGTTTGGATTAAGTTTTGGATGACCCGAGAGCGTTTTGGCGCCTATTGTGGAAGATTGGCATTTTGGAAGAATTTTATAAATTTGAGTTGAAGTGCATTTCAATGTTATCGATGTCCGTTTAGTACTTCAAGTCTCGGAATAGCTCCGTATGACGATTCCGGTCTTAGGAGCACGTCCGGAAGTGGATTTGGAGGTCCGTAGGTCATTTGGGCGAAAGTTGGAAATTTGGATAATTTTAAGAAGTTTGACCGGGAGTGAAATTTTTGATATCGGGGTCGGATTCCGATTCCGGAAGTTGAAATAGGTTCGTAATTCGAATGTGACTTGTGCGCGCAATTTGAGGCTGATCGGACGTGATTTGATAAGTTTTAGCATCGATTGTAGAAGTTTGAAGTTTCAAAGTTCACTGAGCTTGAATTGGGGTGCGATTTATGATTTCGATATTGTTTGATGTGATTTGAGGCCTCGAGCAGGTCCGTGTTATGTTATTGGACTGGTTGGTTTGATTGGACGGGGTCCCGGGGGCCTCAGGTGAGTTTCAGATACTTAACGGATCGATTTTTGGACTAAGGAAAATGCTGAGGCAGCTGATACCTGGTGCAATCGCCCTGCGTGAAAAGGGCCGCAGGTGCGAGCCACGAGCCGCAGAAGTCAGAAATGGAGGGAAGCCCAAAATCCGCAGATGCAGAAGATTGAGCGCACCTGTGTGAGCGCAGGTGCGGTGCCCGGTCAGGTGAGGGAAGGCGCACCTGCGAGGCATTTGCCGCAGTTGCGGGACCGCAGATGCGGCCGAGGCACCGCAGGTGCGAAAATCGCCTGGGCAGTGAGTTCTTTTTAAAAGACGGGATTTGGCCATTTTCCTCCACTTTTCATTTGGTTGGGCGATTTTTGGAGCTCTTGGAAGGAAGATTTTTTGTCATCTATGTCAAGGTAAGTGATTCCCACCTATTGCAAGTTAAATACTTGGATTATATATGGATTTAGACTTGAACATTTGTAGAAATTTTGAATTTTTGGTAGAAAACCTAGAAATGGATATTTTTGGATTTTGACCACGAAATTGAACATGGAGTTTGGAACAAATTATATATTTGAGTTCGTTGTGTCATGGGTAAAGTTTATCTTCGAACATTTTCGGAATCCGGGCACGTAGACTCGAGGGTGATTTTTATCGACTTTTCAAACGGAGTTAGGAATTGTTGTAAATTGAATTATTATGAGCATTAGAGTATATATTTATGGGTTTACACATATATTGATTAGTTTTGTAGCATTGGGCATCGGTTTGAGTTGTTGGAAGGGCTTGGGAGCCGGTTATGAAATTTCGGAGCATGGTAAGTCTCCTTTATAATCTTGTAAGAGGGAATTAACCCCATAGGTGAATTAATTTAATACGTGCTTCTATGTGTGGGGGATACGTACGCACGAGGTGACGAGAGTCCGTACGCATCTACTATTATGCTCATGTCTGGGTAGTTTAGGACTCAAATCATGATGTACTTGCGATATTTGCAACCTTATTGTTAATTTAAATTGCTTAAAACCTATTGAACTTGGTAAATGAATTTTTAAGAGGTTAAACTTTGTTTTTCTTGACTGTTAAATGAGAATTGACATTTCTTGGATAATTGCTCCTTAAAGAATTCTTGATTGACTGTTGAATATGTTTATCTTTTGTGGAGCGGGCTGAATGCCTCGGCAGATTAAATAGATACATCTATGGTTCGTGACGTTCGACCCTTGGCAGTGCACAGTTTAAATATTTATGTTGGAGCGGGCCGTACGACCTCGGCATGATTTGCGCATTATTTAATTGATTGCTTTGGAATTTACAATAAATGATATTGCCTCCTTGGCCGAGATAAATTGTTAAATAATGGGAAATAAATTTGGAGATTTCTTAATTATAAAGGAACTGCTTATTGACTTCAAAATATTGAGCTTGCAACCGTATTATATAATCCATGCTTAATTATATCATTGACATTTTATTTATAACCCATAGTAAGTGTCGAAGTCGACCCCTCGTCACTAGCTTTTCGAGGTTAGGCGGGATACTTATTGGGTAAGCGTTGATTTACGTACTCATACTACACTTGTTGCACATTTTTGTGCAAGTGCATATATGCCTAGTGGCCTTGTGGGCATAGAGGCGCGGTTATTGCGGGGACTTAGGTGAGCTGCATTCCACATTACGAGTCTGAAGCCAACAGAGTCTCCCTCAGAGTATTTATATTTTCCTGTCCAATTTGTATTTCGGACAGATGTTGTATTTAATTTTACATTCTTAGTTGAGGCTCATGTAGTTGTGACACCGGGTTTTGGGGCAATTATGGGTTGCACTGTATTGGAATTATTAAAAATATTATTATTTATTTTGTAAATTTCATCTTTCACCATTTAATTGAAGGGAATATGATTTCAAAAATATTAAAATGAGAACCAAGTTAAATATTTATTTTTGGCTTGCCTGACAGCGGTGTTCGGCACCATCACGACCTTTAATGGATTTTGGGTCGTGACAATATAGTATCAGAGCGCTAGGTTCACTTAGGTCTCACAGGTCATGAGCAAGTCTAGTAGAGTCTTGCGGATCGATACAGAGACGTCTGTACTTATCTTTGAGAGGCTACAAGATTGTTAGGAGCACTTCCCTTTCTCGATTCCTCATCGTGCGATTTGATTCCTTTGAGGCTTATGCCTTCATTTCCTTCCTATTCGATCTTATGCGACGTGAAGCGCTTGTTATAAATTTGGAATCGAGGAATTTTAATGGCACTGCTGATATAGAGCAGGATATTTCTCACTGCGTATTCGATTGGGCTAATGTCATCGCCTTACGGGAGGATGTTCTGTCATCTCAACTCAGTAGCTGTATTTTCTGATGGTTTTGGGGATTGCTATGATGTTCATGAGTTATTATCGCACAGTATTGAAGTAATGGTAGGATACTTGTCTATGTGTAGGGGCAGTGAATGATTTAAAATGAGGTTTTTCTCCATGCATGATTCAGAGGTTCAGTATTTTATTTCCAGCGGAGGAAAAACAATTAGATTAAGAATGTTCAGGTTTGGGTTGATGGAGTAACGAGACTTGGTATTTTCGAGCGTGTTGGAATCTTCATCCGTGATGTGGTGTCGTTATCCTTGCTGAATGTGTTAAGTTTGCCAGTGTTATAGTTTCTTCAATTCGCCTTCGGGGCAGGGTATTGTGAAATGGTGCCGGAGAAATGGTTGTCAGAAATAATAGGGTGTAGCAATTTCGGGATCGAATCAGTGTTTATAGGGTTGATGGCTCGAGAAAGATGATCTTTGGAAAGGTTTGAAGTTGGTAGCGATCGATTGGTTCAAGTGCTACAGAGGTAGATTTTGATTTAAGGCAATAACTGGGCAGCGAAGGATGAGGAAGAACATGTGGGAGGTGTCTTGTGGTGGTTAAATTTCTAGAAGGCCAAGTGTGAGAAACAAAAGTCGGGTAGTTGCTTAAAGGAGAGGATTTGACCAAAGTGGTAGAGTGGCAGAGTAGTAGATGGGGTTCTGTGGAAGGATAGCTACACGCGTTGAGGAAAGTTTAGAGTGATTTGGAACTCATGGTGGACAGTGGCTAAGTCTACGAACTTAATTTGGAATATTGGCTAGTATACGGAGAATGGTTGGATACGACGGAAAGGAGTTGCATGATATGAGGAAGGATACAACATGACTTGGATTGGAATGTATTGTCGCACCTTTAGTTGATGTCTATGAGGAGTGAACGGACTTGTACAACTGGTGAATGATCACGGGCTCAGGGTGGTTTATTGATTTTGTAGTAATTGTATTCGGTGCAGCGCTGTTGGAAGATGTCGACATGTAATTTCCACAGGTGGGCTATTTCCTGTGAGAAGGTAAGCGGTCGTGTGGTGTTGATGAATCCTCTACGAAGGATTTTACTGGATATCCAGTAAGAGGTCGAATATGTAAATGTGGCTAGTGATTCAGAGCGTTCATGAGATGGTTAACATAAGGATTTCGAGGAATTTGGCGGGTCGATTGCGCAAGGTCATGTCAGTAAGGAAGAAGGAATCTTGGTAGGTTCCAGGGTCATGTAATGGTAGCTTCAAGCTTAAGTGGGACAGCCCCACCGCCTACGATTGGATTGCATGGTTGTCTACTTGTGAGGTTTCTGGTTATCGGCATATTGGTGGGTTATTAAGGCTAAGGAAAGAGAACGTCAGTGGTGAATTGAGAAAAGGATTTGAGGAATGTGTGCTATAATTGGCCTTATCAATACATGTTCAGGCTTTGGGAAGACTCGAGATTTATGCTTCGTGTAGATGGGATGTACAAGAGAGGTGATTCAGCTGGGTGCTTCTTTGAGAGGGCGTTCATGTACTAATAGAGCCTTGGAATTGATTATATTCGGGACCCGGTCAGAGTGAGTGGCTCTCAACAACGGTCCTAGGGATTCAAAGTTAAAGCGCAGTGTCTAAGGATTTCGAGTTCATAGTATAGTTAAGTATCGAGCTTTTGCATTGGATTATGAAAGGGACTGGGAACGTTCTACGTTACCTTCGGTCTGGGTTGTAGCATTGGAGGAATAGGGGAAAGTAACTTCGGATTCATAGAGGAATTTTCAGAATGGGTGTACCAGTTGGCGATGCTATTGTGCGCTCAAGGAGGGTATGAGATGGTTTGTGGGTTTTGAGACAATGTGGTCTCATGAAATGGGGTCACTTAGGATGAGTGCAGATTTAGTTCGTTACGTTTGAATTGAGCTATTATTGTTATTTCTAAGGCAAGTAGAGAATAAATTGGAAGGAAGCGGGGTTGGTTAATAATGGTTGAATCAGCATGACTGTGGCAGCGATCGGTTTCTTTAGCGTGAAGTTTTACAGGTGGTTGCGGCGGTACATGCGAGGCTTAATGGACGCCATAATTTGATTTATTCGGAGGTATTCGGTTATTATGGCTATCATGAGTAGATGGATCCCGGAAGGGACATGGTGGTTTAGACCACTATGTGAGGTTGTATTTTCTGCGGTTATGAGAATTCAGTCACGTGTTGCAATGGCTCTTCTAAAATGAGCTAAGTAAAGAGGTTTTATATATGATGAAGTGTTTATTCCATCAGTGGATCAGGGGTTATTATGGAATTCTGGTACTCTCACGTATTGGCATGTTAGGTGCAGTGAGCGGCATGGGTAATTGAAATTGAGGATCAAGGTTGCGGTTCGGTGTTGACAAGAATGTTAAAGGCTCGGATGAGCAAGGAATAATTCAAATGTTTAGAGTAAGTTGGTATTGTCTTTAGCATCACCTGAGATTGGTGTCCTGTGTAATAGACTCTGTGTACTGAGTTGCGGATTCTCGATTTGCTTTACAACATTAAAGTGGTCGGCAGTATGGAGGTGCAGACCTATTACCTGGTGTGGAAGGTCGTGGGAGTGCGTCCGACAGGAAGATTGTATAAGTGTGACATGTAGTCACTTGATTGATTAAAGATTGGAACCAAGTATGGAGATTTGGTACTATCGCTAATGTGAGAGTTTAGGCCTGAAAGGCGCTCTATTCAGTTGGTTGTGAACTGTGGAAGTTTGTTCCGGAATTGACGGTTGTTCTTATGTGTCATGGGAAAAAGGGTTGTTGTGGATCCTTGAAAGGTTATTAGCCCGGTGCGGTACGATCAAAATCGACTAGAGGTTTGTGGATGGATCTAAATGTGAATGTGGGCTCTATATCAGGCCGGATGTGTTCATTTCAGCATAGCGCTATTTTCGGAGGAGTTTTTGGGCCTTGGATGTTATTTCTGTTGTCGGCCTTTCCGTGTAGTCTCTATTGTGCCATGTGGGTTGTGAGGCGGTTTGATTATTCGCACTCGTATTGAGATCCCGTATAGTTTGTTGTGTTATATGAGCAGGATGGCCCTCGAGATGCAGGTCATTTATTGCACCTTAGTTGTGCTTGAGTTTTATAGCGTATGACGCTACCCGTCTCCCCAGGATTTATATTATGCACTTGGCATGCTTATGGTTGATATTCGGGCATTTCGTGAGTATGAGCGTTACGACTCGAGGTGTGTTTTCCTCAGATTATTATGTGTGGACCGGGTGGCACGCCGCCACGGGTACATTGTTTGGATCGGGTGGCACGCCGCCATGGGTATCATGGTTGGATCGGGTTGCACGCCGCAACGGTATCATGTGTGGATCGGGTTGCACGCCGCAACAATGTGATGTTGAGTACAGTTCCCTATACCTATTCTTGTGTGTTTTGCTTCTCAGTTCCCGGGGAAGGCTCATAACACCTTTTCGGTTATTTAATTAGTTATGTGGGTTGAGTAGTTCTTTCCAGAGTTCGTTTCCTTATGTATCACATTCGAGTTTGTGGATTGTTGGCACATGGTGGCATCATATGAGATATTTGGTAGTGTTTGTGGTGTCTTATTGCCGGAACGACTTGTACTGGGTGAGACGAGATTTTTGGACCTGGGATCAGTGCGATCAGATTTATATGAAGCATATTAGAGAGCAAATATTGTTATTTGGTTCATAATAAGGTAATGGTTCTTGTCAAGAGAAGAAACCTAATGATTTGTTGACTCGACAGTTGGTTATGAATTTCTGCACATCTCCTCCATTGTGGCAGTATTGCAAGAGTCGGAACAGGACTTATACATGTCATAAAGTGTATTGTGGGCATCAGATTCGTGGAATTTCGACTATTGTTATCGGAGGATGTTATTATGGTCATGTGAATTACGCAGTGCATGGTAAGAATTTAGAAAGGGTATACAATCGTGTTTTGGTGCAGTGTGTAGTGATTCATACGGTGTTCGTATGTTGGAAACATACTTGGTGAAGAATTCCGGATGTTAGAATTTGACTCTAAGACTTACTTGACTAAATAAAGAGGAAGATCTTCAGATTGGCTCGAGCTAATGTGCTCAGCTGGGTTGTGGTAGCACGGGTAGGTGCACGAGGTGTTGACCAATGATTTCGGACAGCTCCATAGCAGTTCTTAGCATATTCGAGGACGAACGTATGTTTAAGTGGGAGAGAATGTAACGACCCGACCGGTCATTTTGAGCTCTAGTGCGTCATTCAGTGGTTTCAGACCCTGAGCAGCTTCACTTCAGGTATTATGACTTGTACGCGTGGTCGAAATTTAATTTCGGGAAGTTCGGAGTTGATTTGGAAAAAAAATTCTAATTTTGGAAGCCTTAAGTTAGAGAAATTGACTAAAGTACGATTTTTAAGTAGACGACCTCAGAATCGGGATTTGAAGGTTCCAACAGGCTCGTATGATGATTTTAGACTTAGGCATATGTCCGGATCGGGTTTTGGATGACCCGAGAGCGTTTCAGTGCCTATTGTGGAAGGTTGGCGTTTTGGAAGAATTTCATAAATTTGAGTTGAAGTGCATTTCAATGTTATCGACATTCGTTTGGGATTCCGAGTCTGGGAATAGCTCCGTATGATGATTCCGGTCTTAGGAGCGCGTTCAGAAGTAGATTTGGAGGTTCATTTTGGGGTCATTTGGGTGAAAGTTGGAAATTTGGATAATTTTAAGAAGTTTGATAGGGAGTGGAATTTTTGATATCTGGGACGGATTACGATTCCGGAAGTTGGAATAGGTCCGTAATGTCGAATGTGACTTGTGTGCAAAATTTGAGGTCGATCGGACGTGATTTGATAGATTTCGACATCGATTGTAGAAGTTTGAAGTTTTAAAGTTCATTGAGATTGAATTGGGGTGCGATTCATGATTTCGATGTTGTTTGATGTGATTTGAGGCCTCAAGCAGGTCTGTGTTATGTTATTGGACTGGTTGGTGTGATTGGACGGGGTCCCAGGGGCCTCGAGTGAGTTTCGGATACTTAACGGATCAATATTTGGACTAAGGAAAATGCTGAAGCAACTGATACCTGGTGCAATCGCACCTACGTGAAAAGGCTTGCAGGTGCAGGCTCGCAGGTGCGAGCCACGAGCTGCAGAAGCGAGAAATGGAGGGCAACCCAGAATCCTCACATGCGGAAGATTGGGCGCACCTGCGTGAGCGCAGGTGAGAAAGACATGGTCGTAGGTGCGGCTAGGCTAGCAGAAGCGGTCCTCCTTGTTCGCAGATGCGGAGCCCGGCCAGGTGCGGTAAAGGCGCACCTGCAAGGCATTTGCCGCAGGTGCGGGACCGCAGATGCGGCCGAGGCACCGCAGGTGCGAAAATCTCCTGGGCAGTGAGTTTTTTTTAAAAGACGGGATTTGGCCATTTTTCTCCACTTTTCATTTAGTTGGGCGATTTTTGGAGCTCTTGGAAGGGAGATTTTCATCATCTATGTCAAGGTAAGTGATTCCACCTATTGCAAGTTAAATACTTGGATTATATATGGATTTAGACTTGAAAATTTGTAGAAATTTGGGAGTTTTAGTAGAAAACCTAGAAATGGATATTTTTGGATTTTGACCACAAAATTGGACATGAAATTTGGAATAAATTATATATTTGAGTTCGTGGTGTCATGGGTAAAGTTTATCTTCGAAAATATTCGGAATCCAGGCACGTGGGCCCGAGGGTGATTTTTATCGAGTTTTCAAGCGGAGTTACTAGTTTTGGAGCATTGGGCATCGGTTTGAGTTGTTGGAAGGGCTTGAGAGCCGGTTATGGAATTTTGGAGCGAGGTAAGTCTCCTTTCTAACCTTTTAAGAGGGAATTAACACTATAAGTGAATTAATTTAATACGCGCTTCTATGTGTGGGGGCTACGTATGCACGAGGTGACGAGAGTCTGTGCGTAGCTTATCACGACCCAAAATCCATTAAGGTCGTGATGGCGCCGGACACCACTGTCAGGCAAGCCAACCATAATTCAAATAACTTAATTACCCATTTTAGTATTTTTGAAATAAAAATTTCTTCAATGAAATAGTAAAGATAAAACTCATAGAGTAAATGATAAATAATTTTAGCAACTAAATTTCTAAACAATTCACAACTATTCCCAAAATTTGGTGTCACAAGTGCATGAGCATTTACCAGGAAATTTAAAATAAAATACAGCATTTGTCCAGAATACAAATTAGACAGAAAAATTTAATAACTCTGAAGGAGACTCTGTTAGCTGCGGATCGTAATATAGAATGCAGCTCACCTATGTCCCCACAATTATTAACCACACCTCTGCGCCCACAAAGCCGCTATACATATATGTACCTGCATAATAAAATGTGCAGCAAGTGCAGTATGAGTAAGAAAACAACGTGTACCCAGTAAGTATCAAGCTTAATCTCGAAGTGGTAGAGACGAGATAGTCGACCTTGACACTCACTAAGGGTCAATAATAATAAGTAACATGAAAGCAGAAATATTTTTATCAACATGATTCACAGAGTTAACACTAATTTTTATTGAACCAGCAGAAATAATTAAATTCCTTCAAATGCAACAATTCTCAATATATTAATTAAATTCCTTCAATTCAAATAATTTCCAATTTATCAATTAATCTCATTTACAGGAATAACAATTAATTCCTTAACAAGCAGAGATAAATAAATTCTTTAAATCCTAATAATTTCTAATTTATCAATTAGCTTCACAAGCTATAATAAATTATCAAAGTATCGTGTAACTATTATTATTAGACACGATTTCTGCCGAGGACGTACGACCCGATCCAGAGTGTCGTGTACACTGCCAAGGGACGCGGCACGATCCATAGATGCATCTATCCTGCCAAGGCATTCGTCCCGCTCCATAAGAAAGGAGGACATTTTCTTATGTACCTTCGGAATGAGAGTATGTTTATTATAAGATAAATTCGAGAGGATGAATAATTTTCTTTTAATAATTAATTAATTTAAACAGAAATAAGCATATAAGATTTTCATCTTTTACTATCTCTCACTAACAATTTACAATAAATATCAAATAATGTAATTAAATAACATATACAATTTACACAAGTAATTCATGCTTTGAGTCCTAAACTACCCGAACTTTAGCATTAATAGTTGCTACGCACGGACTCTCGTCACCTCGTGCATACGTAGCCCCCACAATTAGCAATAATTATTAATTTAATTACCTATGGGGTAATTTTCTCCTCATAAGATTAGACTAGAGACTTACCTTGTCTCAATGTCCACTTCCGATCACGATGTCGTGTAAAAATCCCAATTCGGTGCCGAAAATCCGAAACTATCCAAAAGTTATATGAAATAATTAATACATGTTAAATAATTCGAAATTTATGTATTATATAAATTATCCTATCCAAAATGGTAAAATTTCTAAAATTCACGCCGGCCCACGTGCCTGGATTTCAGAAATTTTCGGAGGGAATCGTTACACATAATCTCACGAACTCAAATATACCATTTCCATCCAATCCCATAGTAATTTTCGTGGTTAAAATCCAAAATACTAATTTCTAGGTTTTTCTTCAAACACCCAAATTTCTACTAATTTCCATGAATTTTCACGCCTAAATTCGTATATAAACCAAGTATTTAACTTGCAATAGGTAGGAATCACTTACCTTGACATAAATGATGAAAATAGAGCTCCAAAATCGCTCCTAGGTCGGCTCCCATGGAGGAAATGAGATGAAATGAGCCAAACCCATTTTTTCAAACTTATACACTGCCCAGGCGACCCTTCATCACGTTCCCAAGACCCCCATTCCATTCGCGATGAACAAAATGCTCAGAAGCCATTTTCAAACTCTTCTCAGACAGCATCTAGTATAATAGTCATAACTTTTTGTACAAAACTCCAAATCACAAATGGTTTAACTTTCTGGAAACTAGATATCAAGAACTATAACTTTAATATGTTGATCATCTCCGATTCCTTATAGATTTTAAAATATAAGCTGTCAAAATCAGCCCTATAAAATATAAATTTCTTCATCTTCCTTGACAGCCTATAGTGTACTAGCCATAACCTTTTGTACACAAATCCAAATTTTAAATGGTTTACCTTTCTGAAAACTAGACACAAAGGGCTACAATTTTTATTTTTGGATTATCTCTAAATTCCTTATAAATTGTGAGATATGAGCCTCCGAAGTTAGACCTACGGAATAGAAATTTTCTTTTTCGCGAACGAGAAGAAGAAAATCCCAGAAGCCAAATCCTTCTTCGCGAACGCGAGAGGATCCTCGCGAATGCGAAGAACAACACCAGACATCAGCATCAACTATTGCAAAACAGCCCGAAATGATCGAAAACCACCCCGAAACACACCCGAGGCCCCTGGAACCCCGTCCAATCATACCAACCAGTCCCATAACATAACACAAACTTGCTCGAGGCCTCAAATAACATCAAACAATATTGAAATCATGAATTGCACCCCAATGCAAGCTCAATGAACTTTAGAACTTCAAACTTCTACATTCAATTCCGGGACCTATCAAATCACGTCTGATTGACCTCAAATTTTGTACACAAGTCACATTCGACATTACGGACCTACTCCAACTTCCAGAATCGGAATCCGACCCCGATATCAAAAGGTCCACTTCCGGTCAAACTTCTCAAAAACCTTCAAATTTCTAGCTTTAGCCAAATGACTCCAAAATGACCTACGGACCTCCGAATCCACTTTCGGACGCGCTCCCAATTCCAGAATCACCATACAGAGCTATACCCATACTCTGAATCCCAAACGGACATCGATAACCTTGAAATGCAC
>AWOL01S0010276.1:0-18335 GCA_000715115.1 Nicotiana otophora | reverse complement strand
GTCAAACTTCTCAAAACCCTTCAAATTTCTAGCTTTAGCCAAATGACTCCAAAATGACCTACGGACCTCCGAATCCACTTTCGGACGCGCTCCCAATTCCAGAATCACCATACAGAGCTATACCCATACTCTGAATCCCAAACGGACATCGATAACCTTGAAATGCACTTCAACCCAAATTTATGGAATTCTTCCAAAATGCTAACTTCCACAATAGGTGCCGAAACACTCACGGGTTATCCAAAACCCGATACGGACATACGCCTAAGTCCGAAATCATCATACGAACTTGTTAGAACCTTCAAATCTCGATTCTGATATCGTTTACTCAAAAATCCAACTTTAGTCAATTCTTCCAACTTAAAGCTTCTAAAATGAGAATTTTCTTTCCAAATCAACTCTGAACTTCCAAAATTTCATTTCCGACCACGCGTGCAAGTCATAATACCTGAAGTGAAGCTACTAGTGGCCTCAAACTGCTAAACGATGCGCTAGGCTCAAAACGACCGGTCGGGGCGTTACATTCTCTCCCACTTAAACATACGTTCGTCCTCGAACGTGCTAAGGACTGCTCTGGGGTTGTCCGAAATTACTGTTTAATACCTCGTGCACTTACCCGTGCTGCCACAACTCAGTTGAGTACACTAGCTCGAGCCAGTCTGAAGATTCTCCCTTTTAACTTAGCCAAATAAGCCTTAGAGTCCAATTCCAACATTCGGAATTCTCTGCTAGGCATGTTCCCATCATACGAAAACTGTATCAATGTCTACACGATGCACCGATACATGATTGCATACCTTTTCTGAATTCAGACTATGAACTGCATAACTCACATGACCATAGTAACATCCTCTAATAACAATAGCTGAAATTCCACGAATCTGATGCTCACAATGCACCTCATGACATATATAAGTCTTGTTCCAACTCTTGCAATACCTCCACGACGGAAGAGATGTGTAGAAAGTCATAACCACTTGCTGATTCAATCAAATCATGGGGTCGCCAAGGACCATTACCTCATTTTGAACTGAATAACGATATTTGTTCCTTATTATACCTTATATAAATCTGATTGTACTTATTTTCGGTCCAATAGTCTCGGTTCACCCAGTATAAGATATTCAGGCAATAAGCCACCGCAGACGTTGCCAAAAGTCTCATATGGTGCCACAATGTGCCAATAAGCTACAAACCCGAACGTGATACCTAAGAAAAACAACTATGGAAAGGATTACTCAATCCACGTAACTAATTAGACAACCGAAAAGGTGTCATGAACCTTTCTCAAAAAATGGGTCACAAAACACACAAAATAGAATATAGGGGACTATACTCAACATCACACTGTTGTGGCGTGCAACCCGATCCACACATGATACCGTTGAGGCGTGCAACCCGATCCAAACAACATACCCATGGTGGCGTGCCACCTGATCCGCACAAAAAGAATCTATAAGAAAATACTTACCGAGCTAGAATGCTCATTACTACAAAATATCCGAATATCGGACACAAGCACGCTCAGTGCATAATATCATCCATGGAAGGACCGACAACGCCATACGCTAAAAAATTCAAGCACGACTAAGGTGCGATATATGATCTTAATCTCGAGAGCCATCCGGCTCACATGGCACCATCGCTACGCGGAACCTCAACACATAAGAAATTTATCAAGCCGTTTCGCAACTCACACGGCACAATATAGTATTACATGAAATAACCGACAACGAAACGACATCCAACGTCCGAATACTCCTCCACAGGGAGCGCTTATGCTGAAATGAACACATCCGGCCTGATATGGAGCCCATATTCATATTCAAATCCATCCACATACCTCAAGCCGATTCTGATCGCATCGTACTAGGCTAATAACCTTTCAAGGATCCATAATAACCCTTTTTCCTATAACATACAAGAATAGCCATCATAACCGAAACAATACTTTCACAGTCCACAACCAAATAAATCAAGCGCCCTCCAGGAATAAATTCTCGAATCAGCGATACTACCACAATCCTCATACTTGGTTTCAATCTTCACTCAATCAAGTGACTGCATGTTACTCTTACACAATCTTTCCGTGAGACACGCTCCCACGACCTTCCATACCAAGTAACAAGTCTGCACATCCATGCTACTGGTTACACTAATGTTGTAAAGCATATCAAGAATCCACAAATCAATACACAAGGTCTCTTACACCTGACATCGACCTTAGATGATGCCAAAAACAATACCATCTTACTTTAAACATCTAAATCCTTTTCCTGCTCATCCGAGCTCATGACATCCTTGTCAACACAGAACCGAAATCTTGAATCCTCAACTTTCGAATCCCATGCTACTTAGTGCACTTAACCACGCCAATGTGCATGAGTACAAGAATTCCATCATAACTCCTGAACCACTAATAGGGTAAACACTTCATCATATAGAAACCGTCTACTTAACTTATTTCAAGAGAACCATTGCAACAGCTGACTGAATTCCCATATCCGTAGAAAATACCGGCCTCAAGTAGTAGTCTACACCACCATAACTCTTCTGGGGTCCCTCTACACATAACATGTCGTAATACTTGAATTCCTATAAATAAAATCAATTACGGAGGTCGTCAAGCCTCGTACGTACCACCACAAATCACATGCATAACTCAATGCGCTGAAGGAACTGATCATTGCCACCATCATGCCGATTCAACCATTGTTATCCGACCCGTCTTTTCTTTATTTATTCTCAACTTGCCTTAGAAATAATAATAGCTCCATCCATTACATCATGAACTCAAATCCGTACTCATCCGGAGTGACCTTATTTCACGAGACCACACTGTTTCAAAATCCACAAATCATCTCATACCCCTCATTGTGCGCACTTTTACATCTTCAACTGGTACACCCATTCTGATACTCCTTTTATGAATCCGAAGTTATTTTCTTCCATTTATCAAATGCTACACCACAACCTAAAGATAACGCAGAGTACTCCAAGACCCGTTTCATAATCTGTTGCAAAAGCTCGATACTCAACCATATTACGGACTCGAGATCCTTATACACCGTACTTTAAAGTTTTGAACCCGCTAAGACCGTTATTGGGAGTCACTTGTTCTGACTTGTTCCCAAACATGATAAACTCCAAGGCCCTGCTAGCACATGGACACTTTCTCAAGGAAACACCCGAATGTCTCACTTTCTCTGTGCATTACATTTATACGAAGCATAAACTCTGAGTCTTCCAAAAACCTGAATATGAATTAATAAGGCCAAATATGGAACACATTCCCCAAATACTTTGCTCAAATTATCACTGATGTTTTCTTTCCTTAGTTGCAATGACCCACTAATACATCGATAACCAGAAATCGCACAAGTTGACACTACGCAATCCAATCATAGACGGTGGGGCTCTCTCACTTAGCTTGAAGCTACAATTACAAAATTTTGGAATCCACCGAGATTCTTTCTTCATTGTTGACATGATCCTGCACACGCAACTCGCCAAATTTTCTCGAAATCCTCCTATTAACCTTTAATAAATACTACGAACCACTAGCCACATTTATATATTAAATCTCTTATCGGGTAGCCAGTAGAATATTTTTCGCAGAAGCTTCGTCAATACCACGCAACCACTAACCTGCTCACATGAGATAACCCACTTATGGAAATTACATGCCGACATATTCTAACGCCGCTGCACTGGGTGCAAATACTACGAAATCAGTAGATCATCCTGAGTCCGAGCTCATTTTTCTTGACCGTTAAATGAGAATTGACATTTTTTGGATAATTGCTCCTTAAAGAATTCTTGATTGACTATTGAATGTGTTTTTCTTTTGTGGAGCGGGCCGAACGCCTCGGCAGATTAAATAGATGCATCTATGATTCGTGTCGTTTGACCCTTGGCAGTGCATAATTTAAATATTTATATTGGAGCTGGCCATACGACCTCGGCATGATTTGCGCATGATTTAATTGATTGCTTTGGAATTTACAATAAATGATATTGCCTCCTTGGCCGAGATAAATTGTTAAATAATGGGAAATAAATTTGGAGATTTCTTAATTATAAAGGAACTGCTTACTGACTTCAAAATATTGAGCTTGCAACCGTATTATATAATCCAGGCTTAATTATATCATTGACATTTTATTTATAACCCATAGTAAGTGTCGAAGTCGACCCCTCGTCACTAGCTTTTCGAGGTTAGGCGGGATACTTACTGGGTACGCATTGATTTACGTACTCATACTACATTTGCTGCATATTTTTGTGTAGGTGCATATATGCCTACTGGCCTTGTGAGCGCACATGCGCGGTTATTACGGGGATTTAGGTGAGTTGCATTCCACGTTACGAGTCCGCAGCCAGCAGAGTCTTCCTCAAAGTATTTATATTTTCCTGTCCAATTTGTATTTCGGACAGATGTTGTATTTAATTTTACATTCTTATTTGAGGCTCATGCACTTGTGACACCGATTTTTGGGGCGATTATGGGTTGCACTGTATTGGAATTGTTAAAAATATTATTATTTATTTTATAAATTTCATCTTTCATCATTTTATTGAAGGGAATATGATTTCAAAAATATTAAAATGAGAACCAAGTTAAGTATTTATTTTTGGCTTGTCTGGCAGCGATGTGCGGCGCCATCACGACCTTTAATGGATTTTGGGTCGTGACATGTACGACCTCATAATAAAATCGTTGCTGGTACACCACTTGTTCTTATTGCTAACAATATCATGCCTCTTGATTTGACATTTTCAAGCAATGCATGACATAAGAATATTATTTCGATTCCGTCAGAGGTATCTACAAAGGATAAATCCACTATACGAGAGTCAACTTTTTGTAATATAGTCTTGAAAACTTATTCTTGTTCAGGATTTAGCTTTGATTGTGCTTTCTCAAACACTTGTATGGCCTTCTTAATATTATACTAATCTTTTTTACTTTGTGATCTATTTTTTTAATCTCTAACACTTTTTTTATGGAATAAAATTATGTACCCTAAGAGTTTTTCTAACTTGAAAAATAATTTGACTCATATGATGAATTTAAACAATAATTTAATTGGAACCTCTTGCTAAATAATTAGTTGAAAGATTTGATTATTTGGTATAAAAAATAATTTATTTTCTGTTGATTCAGATTCTTAATATTAGTTCATCTCATGTTTGAATATATAACTATAATTATAATTTTATCGACCATAAATTTTATTTTCAAAGAGTAAAAAGATCGATCTGACATTTCACTTTTAGATCTTTATTTTTGCAAAATCATTAGTAGTATTGACCCTTACCAACCTTTTTCTTTCTCTTTCTCACACATTTATATTCTTAAAAATTTTATTAGTTGTTCTTTAATACTTGGGTATATTTTTCTGTATTACATGAAAATTTAATAATAAAAAATATTATTTGAGTAGGAAAGCAGTTCAAATATAATATAATAATATATTATCGTGGGAATTTTTATCCCCATTTAAATGCTTTAGGTAGTCCGTTTAACATTACTTTATATCTTTTTTGGTATTGAATATTATAGAGTTGTAATGTATTACCAATGCGGATGATTCTTATGAAATTTATTTTATTAGACCTTGCTATAAATTTTTAATAAGAATTCAATAGACAAGATTGTATTAATTTTAAAATCTTAAATATTAAAAAAATTAACATAAAAGTTATTGTAGTCCAAAAAACTAAGTTATTACAGTTATGTCATTTCCCTATGAGTTATTCTGTTTAATATTTTAGGGCTATTTTGGTCTATCAATATTGTATTCGCACTTTTATAATAACTAACTTCTATGTACGTGCGTTGCACGTACATTCTTATTCATTTTTGCATGCAAGAACGACAAATTAAATTTATAAACTGACATGTATTATGAAAAAATTGGTTTTGAGTTATAAAATAGCAAATGAATAAACAATGCGACTTTTACATGATATTATGATAAAATGTAAGAAAATTTATCTATCAAAGAAGTAGTTTTACTTATATTTAAATTTAAAATGTAAATCACATATACCTTAGAGAAGTTCACTAAAGAAAGAGACACACCTTAAAATCCTTATGGCGAAAAGAGATTCAAATGATCGAGAATTTTTAGATGACCAAATGAGTGACAATTGAGTGTTGATAAAGTAATTTCATCTAGGTGTTATCAATCTATGTGGAAACTCAAGATAGTTTATGTTTTTTAAACCTTATACTCTTCTAATACACCTTCTGCTTGGCTAGTATACCAGGAAAAAAAAATAGAGAAGAGATATTTAGAACGTAGCTCACATAAAGTCCCCTCAGGTGGGCCTATGTGCCAAGATGATCGTCAAGTGAACCTGTCAGATCCTGCACATTTAGTACAGAAGTGCAGCATGAGTACATAAATCAATGCGTACCCAATAAGTATCTAGCCTAACCCCGGAGAAGTAGTGATGAGGGGTCGACATCGACACTTACTAGAGGTCCAATAAAATAATATAATAATTCATAACAGATATGGAGTGCATAGCGATAGTGGGGTAAATCTGCAAATTCCATAATCTTCCAAATATTTCCTTTAAAGTATAAATTTCTCGAACTTGTATTCTACCCTAACAGCCCAGATGAGGCCAAGTGCCAATATCAAACAAATAAGGAATACCATAAAAATGTCGGGCATCAGTGAAAGGTTCATCTCGTGAATATTCAGACTATTAGCGATATAACGCATGATTCTGCCAAGGTCGTTCGGCCCGATCCAGAATAATGTGTACACTGTCGAGCGTCAAGCGACACGAACCATAGATGCATCTATTATACTATTGAGGCGTTCGGCCCGCTCCACAAGAAAGGAAGAAAGTTACCGAATTATGAGACACGTGTTTACAATAAAGTACATGAGCACATATCGAATATAATCTTTACCGTTTCTCAAATAACTCGCCCACAACTCAAAGTGTTAAGGCTCGGCCTATTTTATATATATATATATATATATATATATATATATATATATATATATATATATATATATATATATATATATATATATATATATATATTTCTAAATCAAATTTAGTTATAACGTTAATTAATTAAGCCATCAGAATGAAGTCAAATAATTCAATTATTACATGATAAACTTCTAAGTCTACCCGGACATAAACATGCTTAAGCTACGTACGAACTCTTGTCACCTCGTGCGTACGTAGCACCCACAACTAGTTGCACATAATAAGAAATATTACCTAGAGGGTAGTTTTCCCCTTACAAGGTTAGACATGAGACTTATCTCTCTCCGTAATTTCATAACCGGCTCCAACGCCACTCAAACACCTCAACCCGATGCCCGTCTCTTCAAAACTAGTCAAACAACGTGCAAACCAATCAAAATATACCCCAATACGTATAATTTAACAATTTATAATGGTTCCTAGCTTCTCTCAAAAGCCAACAAAGTCAACCCTCGGGCTCACGCGCCCGGATTTCGAAAATATTTGAAGATAAACTTTACCCATAACACCACGAACTCAAATATATAATTTATTCCTTATTCCATGTCCAATTTCGTGCTCAAATTCTAAAAATACCAAATTCTAGGTTTTCTACCAAAATCCTACAATTTCTACTAATTCCCATATTTAAATCCTTATAGAATCCATGTATTTAACTTACAATAGGTGGGAATAACTTATTTGCCATAGATATGAAAACCTTCACTTGAAGCTCTCCAAAAATCGCCCAAACCAAGAGAGAAAATGAGTGAAATGAGAAAACCCCGATTTTTAAACAATCTGCCCAACCGACTTTCCGCACTTGCGGAACACCAGCCGCACCTGCGGCTCCGCACTTGCGGAAACATCCATCGTAGGTGCGGTTCCACCAAGCCAGGCAAATCCGCTTCTGTGGACCAATTTTCGCTCCTGTGCGACCGCTTCTGCGGTCCCCCATATGCTCATGCGCTCCCGCACGTGCGGATATCTTCCGCTTCTGCGACCAAGCTACCCCTCTCGTTTTCTGCTTCTGCGGAGCACCCTTCGTATCTGCGGGATCGTAGATACGGAAATAGCCTCGCATCTGTGGCCACCCCAGCTCAGTCCAATTGTTGCTTTTGCGACCACAACGCTGCACCTGCGGGCTCGCACTTGCGGCCCTTAACACGCTGGTGAGATTGCACCAGATCCCAACTGCCTTAGCACCTCTCCCAAGTCCAAATACGATCCATTTCCAATCCTATTCGCACCAGAGGGACCGGGGACCTTGACAAAACATACCAACGCGTCCCAAAACACATTACAAACTTAGTCGAGGCCTCAAATCACGCCAAACAACGCCAAAAATACAAATCGACGGCCAAGACCTTTCTTTCAACTTTTCAACCTTCAAACTTCGACGAACGCGTCTGAACCATACCAAAATATTCTGGAATGACGCCAAACTTTGCGTACAAGTCATAAATCATGATACAAACTTATTCCAAGGCTCGAAACTCCAAACGATCATCGATAACATAAAAATCCACTTCAAACCAAACTTAAAAAATTCTAAAACTTTTGAAAATGCCAACTTTCCATAATAAGCGCTGAATTGCTCCCGGGTGATCCGATACTCAACCCGAACATACGCCCAAGTCTGAAATCATCGTATGAACCTATCGGAATCTTCAAATCCCGATTTTTAGGTCGTTTACTCAAAAGTCCAACCTTAGCTAGTTCTTCCAACTTAAAGCTTCCGAAATTAGAATTTTCCTCCCAAATCAACTCCGAACTTCCCGAAGTTCAATTCCGACTACATGCACAAGTCATAATACCTGAAGTGAAGATACTCAAGGCCTCAAACCATCGAAAGACGTGCTAGAGCTCAAAACGACCGGTCGGGTCGTTACATTCTCCCCCACTTAAACATACGTTCGTCCTCGAACGTGCTAAGGACTGCTCTGGAGTTGTCCAAAATTACTATTCAACACCTCATGCACCTACCCGGGCCACTACAAACCATGTGAGCATATTAGCTCGAGCCAGCCTGAAAATTCTCCCTCTTTATTTAGTCAATAAGCCTTAGAACAAAATCTCAACCTCTGAATTCCCCTACAAGACCTGATCCTAACATACGAACACCGCATCAATCACTACCAACTCTCGCAATACTGCCACGATGGCAGAGATGTGTAGAAACTAATAACCACCTGCCGAATCAACAAATCATAGAGTCTCTCCTCCTGATAGTGACCAATATCTCATTCTGAACTGAATAACGATATTTGCTCTTTCATATACCCTACATAACTCCGATCGCACTAATCTCAGATCCAATAATCTCACATCACCTAGTACAAGCTGCTCGGGCAATAAGCCACCTCAAACATCGTCTAGAATCTCATATGACGCCACCAAAGTGCCAACAAGCTACAAACTCGAATGTGATACATTAGGAAAAACTAACTCTGGAAAAAGATCTACCCTACCCCCGTAACAAATAAATTGGCCGAAGAGATGCTATGAACCTTCATCACAGAATGAGAAACAAATACACAAAATAAGTATAGGGGACTGTACTCAACATCTCACTGTTGCGGCGTGCAACACGATCTACGCATGATACCGTTGCAACGTGCAACCCGATCCAAATATGACACTGTTGCGGCGTGCAACCCGATCCAAATAATATACCTATGGCGGCGTGCCACTCGATCCACACATAACAATCAAGAAGAAAACACACACATCAAGCCGTAACGCTTATACTTACGAAATGCTCGAATATCGACCACAAGCACTCCAAGTGCATAATACAAATCCTGGGGAGACGGATAGTGCCGTACGCTACGAAACCCAAGCACAACCAAGGTGTAATAAATGACTTGCATCTTGAGAGTTATCTTTCTCCCATAACACCACAAGCTACACGGGACCTCAAACCAAATTCTGATCATACCATATTGGGCCAATAACCTTCCAAGGATCTACAATGGCCCCATTCATGACATACACGAGCATCCATCCAATCCGGAACAAACTCTCACAGTCCATAACCAAAGGAATAGAACGCCTCTTAGGCATAAACTCTCTCATTAACGATAGTACCATAATCTCCATACTTGGTTTCAATCATTTACAATCAAGTCACTAATATGTCATACTTGTACAGATTTCCCCGTGGGATACACTCCCACGACCTTTCGCACCAGGCAGCAAAGTCTGCACATCCATACCACAAACCGTTCTAGTTCTGTAAAGCAAATCAAGAATCCGCAAATCCATACACCAAGCCTGTTACACAACATGCCGTTCTCAGGAGACACTAAAGAAAATGCAGCTTACTTTGAACATCTGAATTATCTCCTGCTCATCCGAGCTCGTGACATTCTTGTCAACACCGAACCACAACCTTGATTCCTCAACTTTCAAATTCCTATGCTGCTCACTGCACCTAACATGCCGCTACGCGATAATACAAGCATTCACCATAACCCTTGAACTACTAGTAGAATAAACACTTCATTTGCTAAAAAGCTTTCACTTAGCTCATTACAGAAGAACCAATGCAACACGCAACTGAATTCCCCAACCGCAGAAAATACAAACCTCAAGTCGTGATCTAAACCACCATGACTCATCCGGAATCAATTTACACCGCAAGACCATTTGAATCAAATACCTCCCAAATCAATCAAGTTATGGTGGTTGTCAAGCCCGCGCGTACAACCACAAACCACATGTATAACTTCACACGCTGAAGGAACTGATCTTTGCCACAATCATGCTTATTCAGCCATTACTAACCGACCCAACTTCTTCCAATTTACTCTCGACTTGCCTTAGAAATAATAATAGCTCTATTCCAAAACATAACAAACCAAATTCGCGCTCATCCCGAGTGACCCGCATCACGAGACCACATTGTCTCAATACTCATGAACCATCTCATACTCTCCCTATGCGCACACTAGCATCTCCAACTGGTACTCCCATTCTGAAAGACCTTCCGCTAATCCGAAGCTATTTCTTCCTTTCCTCCAATACTGCACCGCATACCCGATGATAACATAGAACATTCCTAGTCTCGTTCGTAATCCACTGTGAAAACTTGATCCTTAACAGCACAACAGACCCAAAATCCTTAGGTATTGCACTTTAATTCTTGAACCCACTAGGACCGTTGTTGAGAGTCACCCACTCTGACCTGATCCCGAATATAACCAAACTTCGACGCTATGCTAGCACATGAACACCCTCTCAAATAAGCAACCGACTGAATTCTTTTCCTTGTATATTACATCCACAAAAATCATAAACTCTGAGTCTTCCCAAATCTTGCACCTCAATCGATAAGGTGAAGTATAACACACATTCATCGATTTCCTTGCTCGAATTACTCCTGATATTTTCTTTTCTTAGTCATAAATAATCCACCAACGCATCAATAACCAGAACCGCACAAGCAGACAACCACATGATCCAATCGTAGACGAGATCCCCCACTTAACTTTAAGCTACCATTACATAAACCTAGAACCCACGAGGATTCCTCCTTCTCAATTACCATGATATCGCACCTTTAACCCGCCAAATTTCTCGAAATCTTTCGTCAAACTTCTCATGATCATTCTGAATTATCCGCCAGAATCGCATATTGAACCTTCTGTCGAGTAGTAAGTAGAACTCTTCGTAGAAACTTCATCAGAATCACGCAATCGCTAATCTACTCACAGGAGATCACCCACATGTGAAATTCATTACCGATATCTTCAAACGATGCTGCACTAGGTACAACTATCATGAAATGAGTAAACTCTTCTGAGCCCGTGCTCGCCCACCAACTGTATAAGTTTGTTCCTTCCCTATTGACATCAACTGAAAGTTCAACAATACCTTCCAGACTCAAGTAATATTGCATCTGAAACGATAATCAAATCTTCACACCCCTCTTCATTTCAAGCAAACTCCTTTCTGCCATATTCAATCTTTCTCCGTACAGTAACCACCATTCCAAATAAAATTCGTAGACCAAATCACCTTCCATCACGATTCCCAAACCGTTCTATACTTTCTTAAGGCACGCGGCTATCATACCATAGAATCCATACGCTAATCTTCCACTCTTACTTCGGTTAAACCATATCCTTTAATCAACTTCTCGACCTTTGTTGTTCATACTTGACCTGCTAGTAATTCAACCACCATGAGACATTTCGCGCCATGTCCTTCCTCGTACTTCACTGCCCAAATATTGCCTCAAATAAAATCCATACATGTAGCACCGAAACTAATGAATTTCTACAAACTCTAAACCTCCTAAAAGATCATCTTTCTCGAGCCATCAACATTAGAAATACCGATTCAATTCTAAACCGCTACACACCGCTATCTCTAACAACCGCTTCTCAGGCACCATTTCACAACACCCTGCCCCGAAGGCAAAAATCAAAGAAGACTATAACACCGGCGGACCTTAATGCGTTCCAACAAGGACGACGACACCACATCACAAATGAGAATTCCACCATACTCGAAAATATCAAGTCTCGTCGTGTCACACCCCAACCTCGGGAAGCGCGACCGGCGCTCAACCGAAGGAACCCGACTAAGCAAGTCTGTTAGATACTTTCTACCCAATTCACCCATGATTATGAAAAGACGTGGTTTCATTAATTATATAGTAGGAAGCTCATTCATATAATCTTAAATTGTTTCATTAGACATTGTGCCTTTAAGTCTCAAAATACACATTTCTTATAGTCTGAGTGGAACAAGTGATCAACACAACATATACTTGTTTAACAATCCCAACACCCATATACAACCCACACAGTGTCTACGGAGCCTCTAAAGATACAAAAGAGAGTAAAGATTGCATCGACAACAAGGCCCCAGCTATACCTCAAAAAGTGACCATGATATAAACAAAAGATAGAATACTTGACCCCGGAATGAAATGGGGCTCACCGAGTCCGCTGAGAAGAGGATGCCGCACTATTTGTTATCAACACTGTCTGCTATGTAACCATCTGCATCCATTTAAAGATGCAACACCCCCGGCAAAAGGGACGTTAGTACCGTCGAATAACACTAGTATGTAAAGCTAAACACCAACTCAATAGAATGAATAATAATACAAGAGGAACAATCAAGAATCCAATAAGGCTTCAAATAATATTAAAACAACAAGTTAAGGATCATATACGTTTTCAAGTCAATTTCCATATTATTAGGTTGGGTGATCTTTAGCACCAATATTCCATAATTCATAATACCTCTGTATTCTTACACAAAGTCCGATCTCGGCTCGATCGGCTAGGCCATCTCATTTGAGACATCATCACAATTTCATTATAATATCCAGCACAGTACCGCCATGTGTGCAGCATGGCGTCCGATCACGGCCCGATCGGCTATGCCATCTCATTTGAGACATTACCACAATTTCAGCCACAATACCACTATGTTCTTACACGGAGTCCGATCTCGGCCCGATCGGCTAGGCCATCTCACTTGAGACATTACCTTTTTCGGTCAATCATCTCACATCAAACTTCTTTCATATACTTTCAATTCATTGGCACTAGTGATTACGATTACAAAGTCATTCTTAGCACTTGGCCGTATTTCATAGTTTCAGTCCCCTTTTCTACCTTCAAATATCATTATCATTATCAACATCAATAGGGCTTCCCATTCAAGACATTAATTCACATATGAGCAATTTAGAAAATCTTAGGCACATTGGGGCCTTTCATACAATTTAGCAAAACAACCTTTATTTCAATCTTGACATGAAGTCTTAATATTCCTAACACATATTCCACATTTTGAACATATTCTCAAATGAAAAGTTGACATGATGAAGCATTTAGCATAAATATTGAACAAACATCCTTCAACACAACCACATTAGAAAAAGCCAATTCAATAATGATCAAGGACTTACTCCAATTACATGAACACCATGGGATTCGATTCTAAGAAGAAGGGGGTTTAGCCAACATACCTTAATTGAGCCTCTTAAAAGCCTAAGATGTTCCGTACTATTAGCAACTTCAATCTATTTTAGCAATATAACAAAATTGAACCAAAATTAGGAAGATAAACATAGTTTTAGCTCATTTGAGTATATTATCAAACACTAGGTGTGCATCAATGTTTTAAGGCTCATTTGTGGAAGATTCCATCATTTTCCAACCCACTCTCTACTATTTTTAGCTCAAAATCTTCCCACATACTACAAGGATACATGCATGCAAGGTAAGCACTCCCATCCCTATGAATTACCTTACTAATGGTCTATTCTAGTTACACTTTGAAATTAAGAGTTTGGGTGATGGAATCTTACCTCTTAGGAAGAAGACCTAGGTGCCTCTCTTGATAATCTTCAAGATTCTAAGTGAGAATTGAAGAGCAATGTGATGAAGATCACTTCTCCCTCTAGGACCCTCTCTCTCACTCTAAATATATCAGAAAATATGGTCAAAATAGTTCATGGGGTGTGTTTTAATGGAAAAGGGTCGGGTATAAAAACCCCAAAATTGAAGCTCCGGAACAGGTTCTGCGGTCGCATATGCGACCGCATAGTGGTTATGCGATCCACGAAAATGGTGCCAGAGCTGGAAAGAAACTGACCTGGTCTGCGGTCACAATGCGGACCGCAGACCCGTTCTGCAGTCGCATAATGCACCGCAGAACAGTTCTACAGTCACATAGTGCACCGCAAAACCTCCCTCCCAGAAATCCCAAGACGGGATATGCGACAAGAATGCGGCCCGCAAAACGATTATGCGATCACATAATGGCCGTGAAATTGGGCATAAAAAATATCCCAGAAACCTGCCCCACTCTGCGACCAGTCTGCGGTCCGCATAATGGTTCTGCGCCAGCAGAATTGGCCGCAGCAATGCGTACTTCTGCCCAAGGACTAAACACTATAGTTCGATTTCCCTTCCTTTGCTGGAATTAAATGCCGAACCTCTAAATCATGTGCTGAGAAATCCTCCTTTCAAGTCATTCACTGCCCCAATACATTAACAAGTACCCTACCATTACATAAACATTGTGCGATAAAAATGTATAGATATCATACAATCCGTGCACAGTATCAAAACCATAGAAAATACAGATACTGAGTTGGTATAAAAGAACATCCTTCCGCAAGGCGATGATATTAGCCTACCCGAACAAGCAGGGAAAAACATCTTGCACCACGTTTGCAGTACCACTACAACTACTCGACGCCCATTTGATAACAAGCGCTTCACGTCGCATAAGATTGAGTAGGAAGAAAATAAAGGCATAAGACTCAAACGAATCTAACCGCACAATGAGGAATCAAGAAGGGAAGTGCTCCTAAAAGCCTGTAGCCTCTCGAAGATAAGTACAAACGTCTCCGTACCGATCCGCAAGACTCTACTAGACTTGCTCATGACTCGTGAGACCTAAGTGAACCTAACACTCTGATACCAAGCCATCACAACCCAAAATCCACTATAGGCCGTGATGGCGCCTAACGCCGCCATGAGACAAGCCAACAGTGTCACAAGTGCATGAGAACGTACAACATTTGTAATTTATAAAAGAAATGAAAGGAGATAATAATGAACAAAACCCTAAGCATCAACTAGCATAACCCCAAACATCGGTGTCACAAGTGCATGAGCTTTTCTAAGGAGTACAATAATAATAATACAACATCTATCCAGAATGTAAATAGACAGGATAAAACACATAGTACGATGGAGACTCGATGGACTGCGATATCCTGGATTGCAGCTCACATAAAGTCCCCTCAACAGGTGGGCCTACGTGCTAAGATGATCGCTAAGTTAACCTGTCAGATCCTGCACATTTAGTGCATAAGTGCAGCATGATTGCATAAATCAATGCGTACCCAGTAAGTATCTAGCCTAACCCCGGAAAAGTAGTAACGAGGGGTCGACTTCGACACTTACTAGGGGTCTAATAAAATAATATAATAATTCATAACAGATATGGAGTGCACATCGATAATGGGGTAAATCTGCAAATTTCATAATCTTCCAAATATTTCCTTTAAAATATAAATTTCTCGAACTTGTATTCTATCTTAACAGCTCAAATGAGGCCAAGTGCCAATATCAAATAAATAAGGAATACTATAAAAATTTCGGGCATTAGTGGAAGGTTCATCTCGTGAATATTCGGACTACTAGCGATATAACACACGATTCTGCCGAGGTCGTTCGGCCCGATCCAGAATAATGTGTACACTGCCGAGGGTCGAGCGGCACGAACTATAGATGCATCTATTATACTGCCGAGGTATTTGGCCCGATCCAAAATAAATGGAGAAAGTTACCGAATTACGAGATACGTGTTTACAATATAGTACATGAGCACATATCGAATATAATCTTTACCGTTTCTGAAATAACTCGCCCACAACTCAAAGTGTTAAGGCTTGACCTATTATACATATATTTATTTCTAAATCAAATTCAGTTATAAATTTGATTAATTAAGCTAGTAGCACGAGTTCAAATAATTCAATTATTACATGATAAAGTCCTAAGTCTACCCGGACATAAACATGCTTAAGCTACGTACGAACTCTCGTCACCTCGTGCGTACGTAGCACCCACAACTAGTTGCACATACTAATAAATATCACCTAGAGGGTAGTTTCCCCCTCACAAGGTTTGACATGAGACTTACCTCGCTCCGTACTTCTATAACCGGCTCCAACGCCACTCAACCACCTCAACCCGATGCCCGTCTCTTCAAAACTAGTCAAACAGCGTACAAACCAATCAAACTATACCCCAATACGTATAATTTAACAATTTATAATGGTTCCCAGCTTCGCTCAAAAGCCAACAAAGTCAACCCTCGGGCCCACGCGCCCGAATTCCGAAACTTTTTGAAGATAAACTTTATCCATAACACCACGAACTCAAATATATAATTCATTCCTAATTCCATATCCAATTTCGTGGTCAAATTTCAAAAATTCCAAATTCTAGGTTTTCTATCAAAACCCCACAATTTCTACTAATTCACATGTTTAAATCCTTATAGAGTCCATGTATTTAACTTACAATAGGTGGGAATAACTTACCTTGTCATAGATGATGAAAACCTCAACTTGAAGCTCTCCAAAAATCGCCCAAACCAAGAGAGAAAATGAGTGAAATGAGCAAACCCCGATATTTAAACAATCTGCCCAGCCGACATTCCGCACCTGCGGAACACCAGTCGCACCTACGGAAAAATTCAGTGCATGAGCAGTTCCCCCCAAGCCAGGCAAATCCGCTTATATGGACCAATTTTTGCTCCTGCGCGACCGCTTCTGCGGTCCCCCATATGCTCATGCGCTCCCGCACGTGCGGATATCTTCCGCTTCTGCGACTTAGCTGCCCCTCTCGTTTTCTGCTTCTGCAGAACACCCTTCGCATCTGCGGGCTCGTAGATGCGGAAATAGCCTCGCATCTGCGGCCATCCCAGCTCAGTCCAATTGTCACTTCTACGGCCACAAACCCGCACCTGCGGGCTTGCACCTACGACCCTCAACATGCAGGTGTGATTGCACCAGATCCCAGCTACCTCAGCACCTCTCCCAAGTCCAAACACGATCTGTTTCCAATCTGATTCGCACCGACGCCCCCGAGACCTTGACCAAATATACCAACGCATCCCAAAATATATTACAAACTTAGTCGAGGCCTCAAATCATGCCAAATAAGGTCAAAAATACAAATCGACGGCCAAAACCTTTCTTTTAACTTTCCAACCTTCAAACTTCAACGAACGTGTCCGAACCATACCAAAACATTACAGAATGATGCCAAACTTTACGTACAAGTCACAAATTATGATACGAACCTATTCCAAGGCTTAGAACTCCAAACGGACATCTATAACATAAAAATTCACTTCAAACCAAACTTATAAAATTCTAAAACTTTCGAAAATGCCAACTTTTCATAATAAGCGCCGAATTGCTCCCGGGTGATCCGATACTCAACCCGAACATATGCCCAAGTCCGAAATTATCATACAAACCTATCGAAACCTTCAAATCCCAATTCTGAGGTCGTTTACTCAAAAGTGCAACCTTAACAAGTTCTTCCAACTTAAAGCTTCTGAAATTAGAATTTTCCTCCCAAATCAACTCCGAACTTCCCATAGTTCTATTCCGACCACACGTACAAGTCATAATATCTGAAGTGAAGCTACTCAAGGACTCAAACTGTCGAACGATGTGCTAAAGCTCAAAATGACCGATAGGGTCGTTACATTATATATATATATATATATAGTTTTTGTAATGACCCGACCGGTCATTTTTCTTTCTAGAACCC
>AWOL01S0010275.1:73577-89473 GCA_000715115.1 Nicotiana otophora | reverse complement strand
GGGTTCTAGAAAGAAAAATGACCGGTCGGGTCATTACAAAAACTATATATATATATATATATAGTTTTTGTAATGACCCGACCGGTCATTTTTCTTTCTAGAACCCTGTTCCCCTAAATAAAACTTCCACGTACATGCTTTTACTGATTTATGACTTGTGGGAACGGTTAGTTCGGGATTTGGAAGAGTTTGGGTTGAAATCGGAACACTTGGTTCCTTAAGGTTGGCTTGAAAGGCCAAGTTTGACTTCGGTCAATATTTTGGGTAAACGACCTCGGAATCGGGATTTAACAGTTCCAATAGTTTTATATGATGATTTCGTACTTGGGCGTATGTTCGTATCGGGTTTTGGATGACTCGGGAGCGTTTCAGCCCCTAATAGTGAAAGTTAGTTCTTGAAGGTTTTTGAAGTTCTTTAAATTTGGTTTGGAGCGAGTTTTGATGTTATCGAGGTCCAAACGGAAATCCGAGACCAGGAATAGTTCTGTAATGTCATTTAAGACTTGCACGCAAAGTTTGGTGTCATTCCGAGTAGTGTAAGTACGTTTCGGCGCATTGGAAGTAAATTGAAGAACCTGAAATTCTTAAGTTTGATTCAATTGGTTTTAGGGTGTGATTCTTAGATTTAATATTGTTTTGGGCATTTCGAGAGTTTGAGCGAGTCCATTTTCTGATTTCAAACCTGTTGGTATGTTAGGACGGGACCCCGGGGGCCCCGAGTGTCAATCGGACGAGGCTCGGACCAAGTTGGAACTTGGAAGCCAAAGCTGAAGCTCCAGCTGCTGTCATAATCGCACCTGCGCTTGGTCAGTTGCAGGTGCGAGCCCCATGATCGCAGATGCATCCCAGCATAGGCTGCCCAGCCATCACAGAAGTGGAAGAAGGACCGCACTGCGAAAGTGCAGGTGCAAAGGCAGGCATCGCAGGAGCGGGCAGTGTCGCAGATGCGCGTCGTTTGTCGCTGATGCGTGGCCGCAAGTGCGATCATCTGGGTGCAAAAGCGAGATGAGGCAGCCTGGCTTTGGTCCGCACCTGCGTGAGTTTGTCAACAGAAGCAGAATCACAGGTGCGCCAGTTGAACCGCAAGTGCGAAAATCATTGAAGGGCAGTGATGTTTTAAATCAGGGTTTGAGCACTTTTGCTCACTTCTTACTCTTCTTGGGGGCGATTTTGGAGCTGGTTAGAGAGGGAATTTCCATCAACTAGTTGAGGTAAGTAATTCTTATCAAATGTGAGTTAAATACATGATTTATGGGTAGGTTATAACATGTAAATTAGTAAAAATTACGGGTTTAGATGAAAACCTAGGTTTTTGATTAAACAAAAATGAGATTTAACCACGAAATTCATTATGAAATTTAGTAAAAATCATATATTTATGTCCCTAAGGTTATGGATAACAACTTTCTTTAAATATTTTCTGAATCCGGACACACGGGCCCGAGAGTGAATTTTAGGAATCTTGCAATTTAGGTTGAGTGATCTCTTAAATGGTGGAATTATGAACTTTCGAGCATAGATTGATTAGTTTATGTAATGTTTGACTAGCTTCGAGTCGTTTGGCGTCAAATTTGGAGGTTTCAACGCGTTCTTAAATTGGAAAGTAGGCTTTGAGACGAGGTAAGTCTCCTTTCTAACCTTGTAAGAGGGAATTAACTCCATAGGTAAATTAAATAAATGGTTGTACCTAATTGTGGGGGCTACATACGTACGAGGTGACAAGAGTCCATACGTAGCTACTATTATGCTATTGTCCGGGTAGTTTAGGACCCGTATCATGCTATACTTGGAATGTTTGTGTCCTTACTTGCTAATATAATCATTTAGTCATGATAGAAATTGATAAAAGAATTTTATAAGATTGAATTCACTTATTTGAAGGTTTGTATAAAATACTTGACTGTAAATGCGAAACTTATATTTGCTTGAAAATAATTGTTATTTGTGGATCGGGCTGAGCGCCTCGGTAGTAAATAGATGCATCTATGGTTCGCTCCGTTCGACCCTCCGGCAGTGCACAGTTTAAATATTTTTATTGGATAGGGCCGTACGACCTCGACATAATTGCGCATGCTAATTATTTGAAAATTCTCCATGATTTATTCTGCTTAAATGCCTTGAAATGAAAGCTGCTAAATAGTATTACTGAAATGTATGCTATAATTATGAAAGAAGGACTTATCTCTTCCTGTTGTTGAACTGACAATATCATTCATGATATCCATGCTTAGCATAGTACTTTAATTATTTTATTATTGGCCTAGTAAGTGTCAAGTCAACCCCTCGTCACTACTTCTTCGAGGTTAGGCGGGATACTTACTGGGTACATATTGTTTATATACTCATACTATACTTTTGTACTTAATTGTACATGATCTGATGCTGGTGCTTCTAGTTACTCGCCCGGCTTTATTTGAGTTACTAACTTTTATAGGCTATAAAACATATTTGACCATTCAAAAATTCTAAGTCCTAGTTTAAAATAATACATTAAAAGAGTGAGTTATGAAAAAGTTTTAAAAATATTTATAAATTACATTACAATAATTATTTTTATGCATAAAATATTTTTAAAACTTGTATATATGCAATGTCAGGTTGGTTTGGTATTGGTTTGACTTTTTCTAGTTAAAACCAAACCAAACCAATTATAGTCAGTTTTTTTTCTAACACCAAACCAAATCAAACCAAACCATAGTCGGGTTTTTTTAGTGGGCATTAATGTAACTAACTTTGGCTAATTTTGAATAATCGAGTTCTAATTGAATCTAACAAACTATAATTTGGTGTAGTTTGTTCGAGATGGGATAACTTGAAGCTGTTTTGGGAATCAAGGTTAAGTAGAAGCAGTTAGGAGTTAAACTAGAGTTAGTTATGTAACTAATTATTGGAAGGGTAGTTAGTTAGTTAGTGGTAATTTGGACAGCTGTCAATGAGATGTCAGTTAGATGTAGGAGTTGGCTGTTTGTATAAATAGAGGATTAAATCAATGAGAAGTTAAGCTCATTCATTTTCATTTTCTATTATATTCTCGAAGCTTCACAGACGCTATTCTTCTTCTCTGCATCTCCATTGACGTAGAGTAGAAAGCTTGAGTTGAATATGAGTTGAGTGTGCAGAATTTCACATGGTATCAGAGCTTCACGACTGTTAGTGCAGTTGTATCTTCGATCCAATTCTTCAAATTTTATTTTCTTCGGAGCAATCACAAATTGAAATATGGCGATTGACGATACCAAGCCGGAAAAGTTGAGTCACAATCATCCATTATTCCTGCATTCTACTGACACTTTAGGTATATTATTTGTTTCTCTTCAATTGACTGGGCCAAAAAATAACTTTGTTTGGAGTCGAGCTATGAGAATTGCAATCCTAGGAAGGAACAAACTAGGGTTCATAGATGGCACCTATAAAAGAGAGGATTTTGGGCCAAATTTAGTTGATCTCTGGGGGAGATGCAATGTTATTATTCTATCGTGGATCATGAATTGTGTGTCAAAGAAACTGTACAGTGGAATAGTGTACTCGACAAATGCCTCCTCAGTTTGGGGAGATTTGAAGGAACGATTTGACAAAATTGATTGCTCTAGGATTTTTCAAATACATAAGGAAATTGCTACTATAACTCAGGGAACCAGTTCTATTTCTGCTTATTTCTCAAAGTTGCGTCTGTTGTAGGCTGAGTTTGACAGGCTAGCTCCAATTCCTGGATGTGATTGTGCCAAATCACGTGAATTTGTAGTGTTCATTGAGAGGCTGAAGCTGTTACAGTTTCTAATAGGACTCAATGAGTCCTATGAACAGGCAAGGAGCCAGCTTCTAATGATAGTGTCAGTGCCTACAATCAACAAAACCTACTCGATATTGATGGAAAGGGAAAGCCAAAGGAGCATGGAAAATGCTGATACTGGAGAGATGAAAGCACTCATGACAACAAGGGCCAATAATCCTGCTCAAAAAGGGAAAAGGAACTACAACTTGTACTGTGATCATTGCAAACTCAAAGGGCACACTCGTGAAGGATGCTACAAGTTGATAGTATATCCTGCTGACTTTAAGTATAGAAAGAAGCCTGGTGTTGGAGCTGCTCACAATGCTGTAGTGGAGGATCAAATAAGGCATGATGCATTGGAAAATACTGGTTGAGGAGCAGACAAACTCAACACCACATATGGGATCTAAGGACCATATTTCACACCAGAACAATATAATCAAATACTGAAGCTGCTCAGCAAGGATGGCACATGTGAAAGTTCAAATTCAGTTGGCATGGCCAACATGGCTGGTACTATTAATGCTTTTCTAGCAGATTGCACACATAAAATATTGGATTGTTGATTCTGGAGCCACAAATCATATGGTAGCTGACTTAAACATGTTGACTACAAAAAGGAAAAGTAATAAGAATGAAAGAAAAAGGATAGATTTGCCAAATGATGAGACTACAGTTGTGACACATCTTGGATCCTGTAGATTGGCTGATAAACATTAAAATAGATGATGTCCTGTATATACCAGAATTTAGGTATAATCTTCTGTCAGTCTCTAAATTACCAAAGAGCTGCAATGCTCAGTATGTTTCTTTCCACATTTTTGTACATTCCAGGACCTCTACAGTGGAATGGTGAAGGGATTGGTAGAGAAAGTGAAGGACTTTATTTGTTCCTTCAAAAATCTATCAACAACAACAACACTATAGCAAGAGGATTGACTGGAATAAAGGAGAATTTAAATATTGGATTGTGGCATAGAAGGCTTGGGCATGCATCAGCAGTAGCCATAAAGCAGATCTTAGGTCTGGGATAAGAAGAATGTAAAATAGCAATAGATAGCTGTACAATCTGCCCTTTAGCAAGGCATACTAGACTACCATTTCACAACAGTACAAGTAGGTCTTCTGATGTTTTTGAGTTGTTACACGTTGATGTGTGGGGACCTTACAATGTACCTATAGTTGATGGAAATAAAATATTTCTAACTATTGTGGGTGATTGTTCGAGAACTACTTGGTTGTTTCTACTCAAACTTAAAAGTGATGTAATTGTGATGCTCAGGAATTTCTTTTCATTGGTTAAAACTCAATTTGGGAAAACAATCAAGATATTACGATCTGATAATGGTGGAGAGTTCATCAACACCAACTGTTTCCATTTATTTCAATCTTTAGGGATAATATATCAGAGAACATGTGTTTATACTCCTCAACAGAATGAGATTGCTGAGAGGAAACACAGACACATTCTAGAAATAGCAAGAGCAATTAGGTTTCAAGGAGGTATTCCTCTGAAGTTTTGGTGACACTGTGTTCTAGCTGCAGTATATTTGATTAACAAAATGACATCAGTTGTTTTAGGAGGGAAGTCATCTTATGATTTTTTTATAAAAGAAAACCAAAACTGGATAATTTAAGAGTAATATGATGCCTTTGTTTTGCCAAGAAGGTCCATAACCATGACAAATTTGCAGCAAGAGCAGTTATGATGGGATACTCAACAGTCAGCAAAGGGTACATACTATATGACCTCACTAATCATGTGTTCTTTATAAATAGGGATGTTCATTTCAAGGAACATATTTTACCTTTCAAGCACAAGCCAGCTACACATCCATCATTGTTCTCAAAAGTTGAACCAAACAGTGATCCAAGCCTAGGCTACACAACAAATAAGCTGACAGAAGTACAAGAAGAGGACTTGACAATTCAAGAGGAGGAATCACATGCTCACTATGAGGAAACTCATGAAGATGTTGCTCAACAACAACATGAAAGTCACTCCCATGATGAACTAATGCATCAGAATGAAGATCAACCTGCAGCTTCTGAAGATCAGCAAGAAGACTTATCCCATAATTCAACTTCTAAAGCTTCACAAAACTTCAGAAAGTCTACTAGGACAAAGAAATCTCCAGGATGGCTATCAGACTACATCACTACACCTACCATCACTACTTCAACCATCCCCTATCTTATTGATCACTCAGTAAATTACTCTTCTCTACAGCCATCATACAAGGACTACATAGCAACTTTCACTTCAATTGTGGAACCTAAAATATTTCATGAGGCTTCCAAAGCTCCAAGGTGGGTAGAGGTCATACGAGCTGAAATTTAAGCTTTGGAAGATAACCACACCTGGAAGTTGGTTTCCTTACCTGATGGGAAGATCCCTATTGGCTGCAAGTGGGTGTTTAAAGTCAAATACAAAGCTAATGGTGAGGTTGAAAGGTCCACGGCTCGATTGGTAGCTAAAGGCTATAATCAACAGGAGGGGCTTGATTACAATGAGACATTCTCCCCAGTTGTGAAAATAGTCATTGTGAGATCAGTCCTGTCATTAGTTATAATGGAAGGGTGGAACATCCATCAAATAGATATGTACAATGTTTTCCTGCCGGGTGACTTACATGATGAGGTCTACATGCAACTGCCTGAGGGTTTTACAAGCTAGGGGAGATTCCAGTGGTATGTCGGCTTGTTAAATCCTTATATGGCCTGAAGCAAGCAAGTAGACAATGGAATGTTAAACTCACAGAAGCACTTACAGCTCAGGGATTCATGCAAAGCACTCTTGATCACTCTCTTTTTTACACAGAAGATAGGAACCAATATCATTGTTATTCTTGTTTACGTGGATGACATGCTAACCACTGAGAATAATCTCCAGTTGATAGAAGAAACAAAGCAGAAATTGCAGCAGGCCTTCAAGATGAAAGACCTTGGTGAGTTGAGGTATTTTTTGGGGATGGAGTTCAGCAGGTCAAAGATAGGCATTTTGATGAATCAAAGGAAGTATTCACTAGAACTCATTAAAGAGATGGGGCTAAGTGCCTCTAAACCAGCTTTCACCCCATTAGAATATAACCATAAGTATACTCTCAAAGAGTTGGATGATATTGCAGGCTTAGAAGGTTATGAGCAACTAGAGGACAGGGGTAAGTATCAAAGACTGATTGGGAAGTTGTTATACTTAACATTGACAAGACCAGACATATCCTTTGCTGTCACGACCCGAAATTCCTACCTTCGGACCGTGATGGCGCCTAACATTTCACTTGCTAGGCAAGCCAACGTTAGAATAATATTATCTATTTTTTAAAATAATTTTAAATTTATTAATAACAAGGAAACAAATACGGAAGTAAAGTTTGAAATATAGTGAAATAATCCATCAAACAACGGTGTCTAAATACCATCCCAGAATTGGTGTCACAAGTGCACGAGCTTCTAGAATAAATACAAATAAAAGTCTGAATAATATAAAGCTGTCTGGAAATAAACACACAGCTAAAGCACAATAGACGGGGACTTCAAAACTGCGGACGCCATGTAGTTATACCTCAAGTCTCCTCTGACAGCTGAAATCCGAGCAAGTCTATGGTACGCCGCTGGGACCAACTCCAAAATCTACACAAGAAGTGCAGAATGTAGTATTAGTACAACCGACCCCCATGTACTGGTAAGTGCTGAGCCTAACCTCGACAAAGTAGTGACGAGGCTAAGGCGGTTCACTTACATTAACCTGTACGCAATATTGATAATAACAAATAATATAAATAAAACAGGTAACTCATTTATAATAATTGAAACCAACCTAACAGTCATAATCCATTATCATTTCAACCAATTTTGTTGCAGCGTCCAACCCGCTCTCACAATATATTCACATTCAATTCTGTCGCAGCGTGCAACCCAATCCTCCAATATTGACTTTTAATAAGTCTGTTGCGGCGTGCAACCCCATTTCTCCAATATTGACTTTTAATAAGTCTGTTGCGGCGTGCAACCCGATCCTCCAATATTGACTTTTAATAAGTTTGTTGCGGCGTGCAATCCGATCCTCCAATATTTTCATTATAATCAATCATGTTGCGGCGTGCAACCCGCTCTTCCAACATTTTCATTTACCAATTCTTATAGAAGAAATTTTTCCAATAAAGGTAACAATTAATATAAAATTATGAGGCAACAAGCATACAATAATTATGGTTTAATTATGAAGCAAACAATGACAAATAGCAAATTATTATGGAAATCAGGGAGCAATTAGGCAGTTTAATATTTATTATGCTAAATGTCAAATAACAATTAAGGCACATAATTCAAATAGCATGTAACAATTAATGCAGGAATTTAAGAATTTATATTTGCAAAGAATAAAAGAGAAATAATTATAATAATAATTAATTTATGATTAAAAATAATTTATGATTTTTCAAGTATGCAGGCAAACAATTAATTTGACGACGTATAAACACTCGTCACCTCACCTATATGTCGTTTACATGCAATTCACATAACAAATAATTTAAGGGTTCTATTCCCTCAAGTCAAGGTTAACCCCGACACTTACCTCGCTTTGCAAATTCCAATCAATTATTCAACCACAGCTTTTCCTTTAAAATTTACCTTTGAAAGCTTCAAATCTATTCACAAACAATTCAATATATTCAATACTAATCATAGGAATTAATTCCATATGAATTTATAAATTTTCCGATTATTCGGCAGTGGGACCCACGTCTCAAATTCCGGAAAAACTCATGAAATCCGAACACCCGTTCCGATACGAGTTCAACCATACCAAATTTGTCCAATTCTGATATCAAATGGACCTTCAAATCTAAATTTTTCATTTTTGGAAAGTTTTACAAAAATTCCAATTTTTTCTATCTAAATCCGAAATAAATGATGAATATAGACATTGATTTGTGAAATATAATCACTTTATGATAAAGAACACTTACCCAGTTCAAAGTCGTAAAAATCCCCCCTTGAAATCGCCCAAATCCGAGACTCAAAACTCAAAAATGAGTAAAAATGGCTAAGACCCGATTTTATGTATTCTGCCCAGCATTTTCGCATCTACGGTGCCTGGGCTCGCACATGCGAGCTCGCATCTGCGAGAAAAATCTCGCATCTGCGAAAAGGGCTGCCAGGCGAGGTTCCGCATCTGCGGACAAAATGTCGCACCTGCGACGTCTGCTTCTGCGCAAAAGGGCCGCACCTGCGAAGGTCGCATCTGCGATGGAAGTCTCGCTTCTGCGAGCTCGCACCTGCGGTCAAAATTCTGCAGGTGCGATTATACCAGAACCCAAATTTCAGATTTTTGCTTAAGTCCAATTCTTGTTCCGATTTTAATCCGTTTCACTCTCGGGGTACTCGGGACCCCGCTCGAATATACCAACAAGTCTCGTAACATAATACGGACTGACTCGGGGTCTAAAATCACATCAAGCACACTGAAATTATAATTCACACCCCGATTCGAACTTTGAGTTTTAAACTTTTAATTTGCAAATCTCGTGCTAAAACATATTAAATGAATCCGGAATGACTTCAAATTTGGCACATAGGTCATAAATGGCATAGCGGAGCTGTTCAAATTTCCAGAATCGGATTCCGGCTCCGATATCAAAAAGTCAACCCCGTGGTCAAACTTGGAATATTTAGCCTTTAAATTGCCAGTTCCGTTAAATGGTCATAACTTGAGCTAGGGACCTCCAAATTAAATTCCGGGCATACGTCCAAGTCCCAAATCACGATACCGAGCTACCAAAATTTTCAAAATACTGATCCGGATCCGTTTGCTTAAAATGTTGACCAAAATCAACTTAGTTGAGTTTTAAAGCTCTATTTCCATTTTAATCCATTTTTCACATGAAAACTTCCCGGAAAATTTTACGGACTGCGCACACAAGTCGAGAAATGATAAATAGTGCTTTTCGAGGTCTTATAACACAAAATTACTTATTAAATTTAAAGATAACATTTTGGGTCATCACATTTGCAGTCCAAACACTTAGTCAATTCATGCAACAACCCAAAAGAAGTCTTTGGGAAGCAGCATTGAGAGTGGTCAGATATGTCAAGAAGGAACCAGGCTTGGGAATCCTCATGAGCAGTCAAATGAGCAATACACTAAGTGCATATTGTGATGCTGATTGGGCTTCATGTCCTAACATAAGAAGATCAGTCACAGGGTTTCTTGTTAAGCATGGCAATTCTCTTATACCCTAGAAGTCTAAGAAGCAAAACATAGTTTCAAGAAGCTCTGCAGAAGCAGAATACAGGAGCATGGCTTGGACAGTAGCGGAACTTGTTTGGTTAACAGGCTTGTTTAAAGAGCTTGGTGCAGAAGCGAAGCATGCAGTTGAATTGTTCTGTGATAACAAGGCAGCTCTGCAAATTGCTGCAAATCCAATATATCATGAAAGAACGAAATATATTGAAATCGATTGTCACTTTATCAGGGAAAAGCTACAACAAGGACTGGTGAAAACAATGCATATGAGTTCAAAAGATCAACAGGCAAATATCTTGACAAAGGGGTTGTTAAGGTTGCAACATGAGTACTTGATGTCCAAGCTGGGAGTGCTCAACATTTTTGCACCTACCATCTTGAGGGAGAGTGTTTGAGATGGGATAACTTGAAGCTGTTCTAGGAATCAAGGTTAAGTAGAAGCAGTTAGGAGTTAAACTAGAGTTAGTTATGTAACTAATTATTGGAAGGGTACTTAGTTAGTTAGTGATAATTTGGACAGCTATCAATGAGCTGTCAGTTAGATGTAGGAGTTAGTTGCTTGTATAAATAGAGGATTAAATCAATGAGAAGTTAAGCTCATTCATTTTCATTTTCTGTTGTGTTCTCGAAGCTTCACAGAAGCTCTTCTTCTTCTCTGCATCTCTATTAACGTAGAGTAGAAAGCTTGAGCTGAATATGAGCTAAGTGTGCAGAATTTCACAGTTTTCCATTGTTAATCATTGTCGCTGAGATTATGTTGAATATATTGAAACAAATAAGGAAGGAACTCACATGTAGTCACAATATTGATTAGTAGGGGCAGAGTTAGTGTGTCTTATGGGTTAAATATTAAATATGTACAAGTTATTAATTTAGTGTCAAAAATGTTACTGATCCATGTCATTCTTCGTAGTATACATGACAAAGCGGGAGATATAGTCGCAATAGCAATTTTTATATTTTTTTGCAATAAAAATAGGTCTAAGGCTAGGTAAGTTGAGATCTTCTCTCTCTTGCGTACCTCTACTTTATGATCTAAGGGGTCGTTTAGTTACCGGTTAGAGTTATGCATGTATTAGTTATACATGTATTAGTTATGCAGGGATTAATTATGCAGGTATTAGTTATACATGGATTAGTTGCGTTGGGATTTTTTTTTGAATATTTGCTTTGTTGGATTAGAAATTGATATACATTATATAAATTTTAAAGTAAAATACTTATTTACTGATTTTGTCTATAATAGATTGAGAAGAGGAAGAGCCTAGCAGTGAGGCATCAGTATCTCCATGCTTGTTCTCAAAAGGGTTTGATACATATCAATCTATAGAAGAAAGCCTTTATATGTAAAATGTTAGGGGTAGATTTGTCATTTCAATATTTTATCGATGTATTACTAATACATGTATTAGTTATTCCATTTTCTACCCCGCAAAAAATAATACACAGATTGTCTCATAACTTATACATCTATTATTTATGTAGAATTGTAAAATGACAACCAAACATGGTATTAGCTATGGTGAATTTTGTACAAAATAACTAATGGCTACCAAACATTATATAAGTTATGTTGCCCCCAATATATGGATAACTTTTCTTCTAACCAGGTATAAAACGACCTCTAAGAAATTCTAAAGCACTCTTTCATATTGCACTGGGTGTTAGAAATCATAATAGCTTTGTTATTGTTTGATTTTTGGTTGTCTGATCACATTCGAAATATCATAAATATCCTTTATCGTCTCTCTTTAATAAGACTATAATCTTGATCGCATAAGCTTCAAATTTTGATTATGCATCGGAATGATTAGGACATGTTTAAAGAGGAATAATGTGAGATTATCATCTTATCAAAGTTGACCGTAGTAGATAGTACCTAATTAGGAAATGAATGACTAATTTATTCCTTATTTTGAAGTGGCTTACCTCTAACTTGTACAACTACACTTTAGAATATCTTATCCGTCATTTATCAAATAGGAAAAGGTCTTCCAACAATTGTAAAATCCATTTTATAATCTTTAAATCTACCACTAAGTCACATGTCAGCTTGTTTTGTCAACTTTCCATAGCCACATAGCTTGATGTATGTTGGCCAAAGGAAATTCTTTGTTTACAAATTAGTACATTTATTTATGCAAGCTTCAGATTCAGACTGTATTATATGTATATGAAAATCTAAAGAAAGCTTCTAAAAATAGGAAAATATATTAAATGGTGTACTAATAATCTATCTAACCTAAGATATCAATTTAAGTGTCTCTATAAAATACGTGAAGTAAAAAGACGAAATGTCAAAACATAACAAGTACAAGTGTGTATTAGATTATTCGCCATATTCTAAATTCATAAATATCATGAGGTTTAACATAAAAGGTAAAGACATTGTTACCAAACTTATAATAACTATTTTCTTTTACCACATAACCATCTAATATTACTCTATCATTAGAAAAAGTCTTATTTATGTCCTAAAAATCACTTAGAGTTCGAATTTGAGAGTAATATTAAATCGTATATAGCCAAAGGCTAAGGGATAAACTTTAACTTCTTTTTTTTGGTCAAAGAATTAACCATATCACCTTGAAGCTCTACTAATAACAAGAAAAAATACGAGACGATACATTAACGACAAGGATATAAATGATTCAAACAAAACCTTTTTCCGTGGATAAAATTTCAAGAGAAAAAGAAGCCCAAACTCAAATATTCAAAATCCCAAATTCCCAATATGGCATGATTGTGGGGAATCTATAATTGAGTGCAGACATTAATACAATCTTTTATATTACAAATAAAAACACACATGGCCAAGTTGCAAAATACCCCCCTCCCCCTACCCAACTCCCAACAACAATAACAGAAAATATAAACTTTTTTTCAAATTTGCATTTTTGACTGATTTTTTTTAATATATATTGTGTATTTGTGAGAATTCAGAAAATACATATACAAAATGCGATTTACATGCCTTAAGTTAATTAAAGTAAAAGACAGTGTGAGAATGATGTTAGCTTAAATCACATTTCTACAATGCAATTTATAATTTCTAAAATGTATCTTACAACTCGCATCTCGAAAGGAAACTTAGAAAAAAATATAGTACATAATATTTTTTTTATAATATTTTTTTTAAGATGTGCAATTAGGGCAGAAAAATTTCATTAATACGTAGTTTTTATGAAAATTCAAAAAACACAATGCTTACACAATGTAGTTTTTAAGAAACACTCCCTCCGTTCACTCTTAGTTATCCACTGTGAACTTTGCACACCTCTTAACAAATATAATAATCGACAAAGGGCCAAATATACCCCTCTACTTTCGAAAATGGTCTAAGAATACCTCTCAGTATACTATTGGATTATCTATACCTCTGCAGTCATACTTTGAGTTCAAATATACCCCACATTTAAACGGAGGGACACGTCTCATCGTTCTGTTGGTCAATTCTAAATATCTCCTAATTAATTAAAAAAACCCATTATCCATACCCGAAAAATAATTTTTTTTTGAAAAATCTGGAAAAAAACTAAAAAACATATTTTTACTAAAAACTGAAAAAAAAAAAAAAAAATTATTTTTCAATTTTTACCAAAAACTGCTTTAAAAATAAAATAATATTTTTATAAAAACTGAAAAAAAGAAAGAAAATATTTGTTTTTTCAGGTTTTACAAAAACACTGCTTTAAAAATTTGCTTTTTAGTTTTTTTTTCAGTTTTTACAAAAATATTGTTTTAGAAAATATTTTTCAGCTTTTTTTAAAGCAGGTTTTTTGTAAAAACTGAAAAAAAGAAAGAAAATATTTGTTTTTTCAGGTTTTACAAAAACACTGCTTTAAAAATTTGCTTTTTAGTTTTTTTTTCAGTTTTTACAAAAATATTGTTTTAGAAAATATTTTTCAGCTTTTTTTAAAGCAGGTTTTTTGTAAAAACTAGAAAAAAAATATTTTCGTTTTTTTTATTTTTTAGTTAAAAAAAATTCAGTTTTTACAAAAAAAGATTCTTTAGAAAATTGATTTTCAGCTTCTTTATTTTTCCAGTTTTTTAAAAAATATTGTTTTAAAACATATTTTTCAGTTTTATCTAAAGCAGTTTTTTTGTAAAAACTGAAAAAAAATATTTTAATTTTTTTCAGTTTTTAGTAAAAATAATTTCAGTTTTTACAAAATAAAATTGCTTTAAAAAACTGCTTTTCAAATATGATTAATGAGTTTTTTTAATTAATTAGAAAATATTTAGAATTGACCAACAATACGATGACACGTGTCCCTCCGTTTAAATGAGGGGTATATTTGAATCCAAAATATGACTGTAGGGGTATAGATAACCCAATAGTATAACGAGGGATATTTTTAGACCATTTTCGAAAGTAGAGCTTATATTTGGCTCTTTGTCGTATAATAATTTACCATTATAAGTCGCTGCTTGAAAATGCGACCTAACAGGAAAATTCCTATAACCGCCAGATTCCCAATATAACATTTCATCTGTAACCAGAGTCCCAAATCGTTCCAACTTCCCCATCCAAACCGCGTAGCTTAAAGCTCTTTTGTAAATTCTTTCCCTTTCTTAACCAATTTTTCTTAAAGCCGCCGTTTTTTTTTTTGAGTTCCTCTTTTTCCGGCGATTGATCGGAGATGGCTTCACCGGAAACTACCAACTGGTTATATGATTACAATTTCGAAGATATAGCTGTCTCTGTTGATCCCAATTTCTCAAATTCAACATCTGGGTTTTCTTGGTCTATGCAACCCTTTAATGGTTCTACTAATGTCAGGTACCTATTTTGTCAAATTTTGCCTTATTGATTCTGTACAATATTCGCTTAAGTTCGGATCTTTTAGCTGATTAGTGAGTCTTTATTACTTCTCTTTATATAGAGGATTGATATAGTTGACTCCAACTAAAAGTTGGAATCTTTTTAGCTGATTGATGAGTCTTGTGTTGTTGCTTCTGAATGAAGTGGAATCGAAACAATAGAATTCATATAATCGACCCCAACTTGATTGGATTGACACATGGTTTCTATAGTTAACTGATAGAATCATAAAAGCTAATAGTAGTCAGTAGTGGAGGAATTGGGTAGTAAAATGCTTTATGACAATGTATCCGACCTACTGAAAGAGGTGTACGGACCGAGTCAGATCTAGTATTTTAAATTTATGGATTCCTACATCGACTTTAAATTAATATATTATAATAACCTGACTAAAATACTGGATTCCCAACTAAATATTCTTATACATTGAATGATTTTCCTACTACAAATATGGGATCTAGCCAAAAGCTGTAAGTTGATAATAGCTAAGAGTGAAATTTAAATGTCCTTTAACTCAGTCAGACATAAGGTGAAAATGCTAAGAGGAGATAAATAGAAGAAAGAAAAACCAGAGATCTTTCTTTTTAAAAAAAAAAATTAAATCACCTAACTTGGTGGGGAGGGGTTTAGGCCTTGACCCCTACTTGTTTATATAAAGCAAGAAGAGCAAGATTACAGAATACAGAGAGGGACATTATTCTTTGTCTATGTTAGGCCGGATTTGGATATATCTTAATCTTGTGGCAATTTTCTCTTTAGATCACATCAAGATAAACTTCTTTTTTTTTTAATAGCCCCGGTGTTCGGGCTAGCTTCCATGGGATACTTGTTACCTATCACCAGCAACAGGTACCAAGTAACTCTATCCACCGAGGCTTAGACAAATAGAAAGAATTCACCTAGTGGTTTTCTCCGTTGGCACATCAAGATAAACTTCTTATCTGGAAAAAAAAAGATGGATCACATCAAGATAAACCCTGAATGATTAGGGAAAACTACTATGGGAGTTGGGGGTATCGTGGGGGTCATAAGAGATGGCAATTGGGGGG